>PVJH01030189.1:0-25092 GCA_004026705.1 Nesogale talazaci
TTATACAAGTCAATCGGAAGCCATTTGGGTGATTCTTAAGGAGACCCACCCCTATACAATCGTATTTTGAAGGAAGAAAAAAGTCCCAGAGGGTCTTGGGAGAGAGAAGGGTTTGGGTTGCAAAGGGCAGACAGGGATCTGGCCCTCATCAGCCCCATCTTACAAACTTAGACATGGGCAGTCACAGAAGGCAAGAGGTCCATTGAAGATCTTCATCACGGACCCTCCAGTTGAAGTCTGAACTTACTAGACTTGACTGCGTAACCCACTGTCCATATAGATTACCCTCAAATCTGCCTGGCATATAGATTCCAGGGCCTTAGTTTGAGATCCACAGCCAAGGAATTTGAGCAATGACCAACGTGCTGCATTTAAACAAGCTTCCCAGGTGATGCGGATGCAGAGAGGTCATAAAAATAGGCTATTACACTTTGCAAAAACCCTTAGAGACCTCATCCAAAAACAAGAATGCCCTCAGACCGTTCTTGAAGGGACCAGGGCATGTCCCAGCCTCACTTGACTATCTCCAACCTTCTCAAACCTCACTCCAAGGATGGAATCAGAAACCCCCAGGAAAGGAAGGGGTCCACACACACACTGTCTCTCTCTCTCTCTGCCCACCCTTATCAAACAGCATCCAGAAGGGGGAAGATGAGAATGATTTATTTTTCAAGTGGTCCCAGTGCTGCAGGATGAATCAGAGATAAGCACTAATATTTGCATCAGAAGTGGGTGGTGGTGGTGGTGGGGATTGTGTGTGTGTGTGTGTGTGTGTGTGGTGGTGGTGGTGGTACTGGGGGAAGCAGATTATCACTGAATATCTAGTTTCCTGGGAGAAGGGCGGCTTAGTCTGAAAGATTGAGAAAGAGAGCCTGGCAACGTTCAGGAACTGTGGGATCCAGAAGAGGGTCTATGACGGATCCCACAAAGTTGCGTTGCACCTCACTCAACCCCAAGAGCCCCGGGCACTGCAAGTACCGGAGTGTCAGGTGGGGTGCTAGTGACTCACAGCTTCCCTGCGAAGGAGAGCCAGGGCCTGTCCCCACGGAGCCACAGAGCTGTGACTTGTGTCCATGGCGAAGTCTGTTGTGTAGACGTATGCACAGTGCACCTTCCTATCTCTTGAAGGGTAACTGCTCCCCCGACGGGCGGCACGGACCGGGCGTGGTGCCTTCTATCCGGACGCGTGGTTTTAGGAGCTCGAAGGTGACCCTTCGTCAGCCCCAGGCCCGCCGGGCAGTGAGTCTGAGCCCCCAGCCTCCCTCTCCATTTGAGATGGGTATTAGGACCAAGGGCAGCGGAGGCGCAAGGACTTGGGAGACGGAGGGAGAGCTGCCCTTTCGCCATCCCAGGTCGCGCACAATGCGGAGTTGTCAGGAACCCTTCTCGAGCCCCAGCAGACGAAAGCGTGGCCTCGCTCCTCGGGGGGCCGGCTGGAAAGGGTGCTCCCTCCGAGAAGCCCGAGAGCCCAGCCGGGGCCCCGCGGAGTTAGCCCTCTGCGCTCGGCTGGTAGGCTGGCCCGGCCGCAGCCGAGGTCTCCGGGGCCAGACCTTCCGTCTGGGCGGCGCAAAGCACTGAGAAAAGGCGGGCGGCAGCCGGCGCGATGGCAGCCGCGGGGGTCGGGCTCCCCTGGGAAGCGACCCGACGGAGAGGCGTGGAGAGCAGACGGCAGCGGCGGGACCCCACCAACTTCTGGTCTGGGCGGCGTGCGCAGCGGCGCCAGCTTCGCGCCGCCCGGCCCGGGTCCCCCGGGTCCCCAGCGCCCCGCGCTCCCATCCCGCCCGCGCTTACCTTCAAGCCATAAGGCGCCGGCGGGCAGTGACGGCGCCGGCTGCTCGAGGCGTCCAGCTCCCGCCGCATCCACGCGCGGCCGCCCCTCCGGCAGCCGTCCGGGGCCGCCGCTCTCCTCGGCGGGTCCCTGGCTCCGAGCCCGGCCCCCGGCCCCGCCGCGCTGCTCTGAGCGCCGGCGGGCAGCCTGTCGGCGCCTCCGGCCCGCGGGCGCAGGGGACGCGCGGCGGCGGGGCGGGGCAGGGCCGGGCGCGGGGCAGCGCGGGGCGGGCGGGCGGGGGCCCGGCGTGGAGGCGGCGCGGTGCGCGCGGGAGGCGGCCGGCTCCAGCACTGAGGCTGGACAGCTCCGCGGCGCTGGGTGCGCGGGGCGCGGGGCGGGCGGAGGCGGGGCCGCCGGGGCCACGAGGCGCCCGAGGCCCCGCCCCCGGGGCCAGGCCCCACCCTCCAGCACGAGTCTGTAGGCTCCCTGGGAGACCCCAGACCTCCAGCTGGCGAATGGAGCAGCGTCAGTCCCCGACTTTGGATGCAAAAGTTGGGGGGTTGGAGCCCTCGTCCAGGACTGCGACTCCTCATCCCTACCTGTTACATACAACACACACACACACACACACACACACACACACTGGGCTGAGGTCAGTTTTGCTGCTGGACTCTTGCCCACGAAAAGCCTGTTTGGAGCTGAGCTGGGATGGGAATTCAGACAGAAGCCTTTTTTCCCCAGGCCGCCCATGCTTCCGGCTGATCTTTGACTTCACGTAGAGAAGAGGGTTTGATGGGAGCAAGTACGTCTTGCTCCGCAGCGATTCTCTGCTCCAGGCTCATCTGGGCAGTAGGAAACTGATCTGCGCCTCCCCCCTCCATTCCCCACCTTCACTTGCCCCCTCTCCCTCTCTCTTCCTTCCTTCCAGACTGTCTTTGCTGAGTCTTTTGTCTGGCTCCTCAGTGTCCAGCTCACCGTCACCCCTCCTGTCCAAATAGGATTGGCTTGTCGGTGGCTGCAGCGAATAGATAGCCAAGTTTTTCTTTCATGGCATGTCTGGGTACACCCTAACCTCCGGCCTTTCTGTTGGTAGTGAAATCTGTTAACCACTTGCAAATGGAGGAGCACCCTGGAAGTATTCCTCTGGGGAAAAGAAGGTGCTACAGCCAAGACCCTGCACCAAAATTCTGCCCATCCAACATAGAGATCTTATAGGAAAATGCTGGTGGCAGATCACAGCAACTGTGGCTTAAACCAGCGTGGAACACACACACACATACACTCACTGGGGAGACACTGCCCAGTCCCTAAGGGTTTGGGGGTAGGGGGAATGACATTCCAGCCAGGGAAATAGCACCTGCAACAGTCTGGCAGTGCACAGCAGGGGTCAGTCCAACCACTCTGGACCACGGAGATTAAATTTGGCTCTCCAGTAATCCACAGGAAGCAGGAAAATAAGAGTTGAAAAGACTCTTAGCATTCATCTAGCCACCCACCGTCCCCTCCCCTCCCCAGCCCATTGCTTCTGAGGGGGAAATGGAGGCCTAGAGACGGAGCACCCACAGAGTCTGTCTTCCCTCAAACTCACCTGTCTTGAGGTGCTTCCAGCCCAGAGAGAAATTGTGATTGTGGTGAGTGTACCTCACCCCTACTTTATGCCTTAGTCTCTATCACAGGGGGAGTCTGAGCGGTCTCCCACCCCCATATGAGCTCGAAAGAGAGATGTCACAACAATCACCATACCTTGCATTTCGCCATGCTGGCTTTTAAAGCAATAAAATATTACAGATGTGACAAAAAAAGCTAGTGTTCCCTATGTATACCCCCTGGTCATCTTTTCGAGGTTTAATCGAAGGAGAGATCAGCCTCTGTTTTGGTTCAGGGATGGGGTGCCTTGGTTCCCCTTTTACTGATTAGAGTCAGGTGACTTGGTGTTCTGTCTCCGTTGCCTACCAATTCAGTGCTAATAATACCTGTTTCTCTGGACTGTATTAAGTATGAGGGGGTTTTAAAAAGCTCAGGGATAACTTCTATTTTCTCTTCATTTCATTCTTGCATGCACTTTCTGAAGCCTCCTCATAGGAGAAGGGTGGGGTATTAGAGGTAGCATGTGTGACCCCTGGCTATACATGGTGGGGAAGGGGCGGGCAGTGGGAATGTGGAGAGCAGGCTGACTTTCCTGGAGCTCCTGCCCCTTTTCCCTGATCTTGCATGTCAGAGCGTCAGAGCGGTAGATTTCGTTCGTGCTGGCTGTGAGAGAGACAGATGAGTCTTTTAGTTTTCAATTAGCAAACGCCTCGCTCTTTAAACAGGCGACACTGCAAACAGATGCACTGAGTGAGTGATGGCAGGGAACATCTGTAGCCTAGCCGGGGCTGCTCCAGAGGCCGCCCACTTGCCTGGCTGCTAGGCCCTCCCCTGCCTTCAGGCAGGAAGTTCCCTCATCCGAGTGGGCTCATAGGGGCAGGGTGTCCCTTTGCTGCATGACTTCCTGGAAAAAGGGACCACACTAGCCTCCTTGTAGGTTCCAGAGCTCCAAAGTCAGTGAGTTCTTCCTGACAGCCTACCTGCGTCCTTCCTCCCCTTCTGCCTTCTTAGTGTGTTGTTCAGAGTCCTGGTGGCTCGGTGAGCTAAGGGCTGCTCTGGGAACTGCCAGGACATCAGTGCCAACCCACCTCTAGAGGAAGAGGAAGAAGCTTGCTTTCAACGGGATTTACAATCTCAGAAAACCCATGGAGCAGTCTGACGGGTCTAATAGACTCATTCGGAGAGAGAATTAACTAAGCAGCAGTGTTGTTTTTTTCTTAATGGGGGGAGGGTGTTCACTGTTGTTAAGCAAATGCATGGCACACACACGGGTGAGGGACTGGTGGGGTCACTGTCCTGCAGAAGGCACTAAGCAGACTGACTTGTGTTGTGAGGTAGGAGGCGTCCACAACACTGCAGGGGACAGAGAAGAACTGCCGGGGAGGGTTTTCTCATCATCTTCCATTACTCATGGCTCTTCACTCTTGATGGCCGGGAGATCTCCCCTTATCTGTCGTCTTTATCGGGTCTTTTTCCTTAGAGCAGCTGGTGAGTGTGAACCACCAGCGATTTGGGGTAGCAGCTGAGCACGTAACTGCCTGTGCCACCAGGGTTGTTAGCCCAACCAAAAACTCACTGCCATCAACTCAATTCCGACTCACAGGTTAGAACTGCCTCTGGGGGATTCCGAGACTGGTTAAGTCTTTACAGATGTAGAAAGTCCTGCTTGTTCCCCATTGAAGCAGCTGGTGGTTTTGAACGTCTGGCCTTGCTGATTGCACAGCCCAACCTTGGACCACTACACCACCAGGAGCGTGCAAAAGAAGGCCCTACTCTGGTCTCCAGCAAAGCACTCTCCCAGAGAATTGCTCCAGAGAGTAAGGGAACTGCCCTTATGGGAGGCAGAAGGCAGACAGGGGTTGAAGCAGGACCCCTGGAGTGGGCCACCAAGGGCTTTTTTAAAGTCCCGATTTCACCACATGCAATGAGTTCCAAATGTCTCTCAACTGTAAAATGGGTGTAGAGATTCCTATCACAGAGTTGTTGCAACAAAGATTCCCAGGTGCAGTTAGCCCCTGACACACAGTTAGTGTGCGGCATGTCTTCAGGGTTTCTGTCATACAGAGTCAGCACAGAGTGACACTCTGAGGGAAATGCAGACTCCTCTCTCGGCGTGGCATCCAACTCTGGAGTCCTTAACAGACTGCCCATGAAAAGGGAGTCCCTGCTTTGAAGTTCTGGGAATCTTTTCTTCCTGGTTCTCCTCTCTCTTAAATCATTGCTCCCCTTCTTATTTGCAAAGGCCTCTGGGAACTCCACAGTAGAGGTCCATCTGGGTCCTAGTAGGTGTGGGACAAAAACAAATCAAAACAAAATCGTCATGCCATTATTGTGTCTATGAGACTCACTGCTATTCAGTCAATGCCAAGTCACAGCAACCTTTCAGGACAAGAGGGAACTGCCCCTGTGAGTTTCTGAGACTGTACCTCGCTCATTTGTGGGAGTAGAAAGGTCCATCTTCCTCTCATGGAGTGGCCAGTGGGTTTGAACTGTGGACCTTGCAGTTAGCAGCCCAGTGGGTAGCCAGTAAGCCGCCAAAGCAAGGAAGGTACTTTGAGGACTAAAGTACACCTGACCCAAGCAAAGGTATTTTCCACAGCCTCAGATGCATGTGAAAGTTGGACATTAGATAAAGAGGACCAAAGTAGAATGAATGCATTTGAGCTGTGGTGCTGGAGAAGAACATTAAAAGTACCATGGCCTGCTGGAAGGACAAACCAGTCTATCTTAGACAAAGGGCAGCCATAGAGTGCTTAGGGACAAAATTTTATCTGACATCATTTGGATGTGTTATCAGGAGAAATCAGTCCCTGGAGAAAGACTTCATGCTTGGTAAAGTAGAGAGAAGTAGGGAAAAAGAGGAAGGCCCTCAAGGATCTGGATGGCTACCGTGCCTCCAACGATGGGCTCAGGACAGGAACAATTGTGCAAATGACGTGGGACCTGGCAGTGTGACCTTCTGTTCTTCATCAGGTCACTGTGGGTGGGAACCCACTCAGTAGCACCTATCAACAACAACACCATGCTCTTCAGAGTGCCAAACGCCTCAGCGAGGTGCAGGTTTCTCGGTGGCTGGTGTGGGTGGCACAGTGGTTACCCACGGAGCTGCTAACCACAAGATCAGTGGTTCAAAACCACCAGTCACTCTGAGGGAGAAAGATGAGACTTTCTGCTCCCATAAAGATGTGTAGCCTCGGAACCCCACAGAGGCAGGGCTGCGTTGTCCTGCTGGATGGCTGAGTCAGAGTTGACTCAACAGTGCTGAGTCTGGTTTGGGGTGATATTGCTGAGAGAGCCGCAGCCCCACGCCGATAATCTGGCTATGGGACTGAAGATGCAGTGAGGGTGGCAGTCCTGAAGAAAAGGTGGGGAGGAGGGCCTTCTTCAAAGGACAGGGGTGCAGAATGCTCTGAGTAAAGTCAGAGACGAGGGAGTGGGGTGTGAGAGCTTTGTTGGTGACATGTGTAATTGACTCATAGGGGATGGTTTCCTCGGTGGTAGAATGAAGGGGCTTTCTCATGCCAGTGTGGAAAGGACATTTGTAAATGTTCTCTGCCTGTCTCTATTCTGGAACAATAGAGAATGCAGGTGTGACCCACTTGGAGAAATCCTATTACATAATCCCTCAGAGTTACAAAACAGACAAAAATGAGGAGAGTCATTCATATAACAAATGCATTCCTTGATGGAAAGAGATTATAGAAATAGACACCTTGTGCTTCAGTGGCCACTACAGTTGCTGATATTTATGAAAACAAAACACCTTGGGAGAGCGATGGGATTTAGGACCGAGAACTGTTTGCCTGTGACCTCTTGGGGTGTGTTTTGGGAAGGACCGCCAGTACAAACACACCTTGCTCTGTTGCTTTCTGCTTTATTGGGCTCTGCAGAGCTCATTCAAAACAAAACAAAACTGAAGGCTTGCAGGAAGCCTATCGGTGCAACCCCATTTCTCTACCCTCCCCCCCGCAACCTTACCCCAAATATGTAATCTCTTCATGTCTCTGTGCCACACTTTGGGCATTCATTCTCACAATATTTCAAACTTTTTCATAGTGCTATCACACCCTTGAAACCAAAAGGAGCCAAACCCACTGCCACCGAGTCGACACTAACTCACAGTGAGCGTGTGGAACTGCCCCCAGAGTACCCTAGAGTGTAACTCTTTACAGGAATAGACAGCCCAGCTCTCTCTTGCAGAGCAGTGGGTGGTTTTGAACCTTGGACCTCGCAGATCGCAGCCCCACACAGTCCTACACCACCAGGGACCCTCTCTCGGTGGACTTTGGTTTCCTTCCCATTTGCAAATGGCTCTGAAGGGAGCCTCTGGGTCTGAAAGGCATCAAAGGAAACAAGCTCTCCCCTTCATGACATTATCATGAGGGCAAAGCACCTCCTGGAGGGACAGATTTCTTGCTTCCTCCTGTTGGTGTTGGTTACTGCCACTGAGTCTACTCAGACAGATGCACCCCAGCCCTACCGTATAGTGCAAACACGCTTTTCATGCCCCGTGACCTCAAAAGACTCACGGGACTTGCTGCATTGGGTACTCCTTTTAGGACAGTGGTCTGGAATGGACTCCGAAGCCCCCCAGGATCCGACAGGGCTGCCCTGGTTCTCTTTGGCCTCTGCATAGATAACAGGACTCTGAGAGGGTCCAAATGGTTAAAGCACTGAGCTGCGAACCAAGCAGTGCAAGTTTGGGTCCCCTCAGAGGTAACTCAGAAGAAAGATCTGGTGTTCTTCTGAAAAATTAGTCTTTGACCATTCTTGGGAGCATAGCTGTACTCTGTCATCTCTCGGTGGCCGTGGGCTGACCAGCAACTGGTTTGGTTTGGGGTTTCTGGAGGGAATGAAGCAGGTTCGCTCCTCTGTGGGTCCATTGGCATGCCAATCGCCATGAGACACCAAGATTATCTTTACTTCTGGACAGCACTGGGAGAGGTGACTGAACTTCCCCCTTTTCGAAAACCAGAATAAAACTAACTCACTGCCCTCGAGTTAGTGCCTGCTCACAGCAGTGCTAGAAGACAGGCTAGGAGTGTCTCTGTGAGTTTCAGAGACTAACTTTTCATGGGACAAGGAACCCCTGTCTTTTTTCTGTTGAGTGTCTGGTGGTCTCACACCGTTGACATTGCAGATTGCTTCCCAATTCCTAACCACTCTGCCTCCAAGGCTCCATTGCCAGGGGATGGAAATGAGCCCTGACGCTCCGAGTAGAGTTTTGAAACTGTCTGCAGATACCAGGACCGTTCCACCACTCCGCTTCTGGGCGAACTCTCAGTTGGGCCATTCCCCGTCCGTCTGTTCTTGAGGGAGGCCAAGCCCACAGGGAGCAAAGATTCCTTGGTCCATAAGAGCCTGGCCCCCTCCATCACCTGCTCCTCTGCACAGGTGCCTCCTCCCTGACAAGTGCCCTGCCCGACGGCTGGACTCCCCACTACTTCCGACCCTGTCAGGGAACATGAGGACAGAAACAAAGCACTGTAGGCAACTGGAAGGGAAGAGGGGGTTCGTGGGAGAGTGATGTCGTTCACAGAAACACGGGGGAGCTGAAAGAAGCACTCTCATACCACAGGCAGAAACAAAAGGACGGACACTTCAGTCTTCAGCTGAACGGCGGCATCGTTTCGGCGAGAGCTCAGCTCTTACAGTGACACACACAGGGCATCAGACAGCACCCCTGGAAGTTGCTGGCATCACCTGCTGCTCTGCTGCGCTGTGCCAGGGACCGGAGGGGCAGCTGCTCATGCTGCCCCCAGCTTGGGCTGCCCAGTCTCTGCATCTCATCCTGAGAAGGATGCGCTGCACAGAGTTACAGTCCCGGGAACCCTCAGGGATAGCGCCACCCCGCTCCTCACAGTGGCTGTGGGCCAGCGCCAACCCCACGGCAGTGAGTCCGGCTGGGTTTTCACACGTCTCTGAAAGATCCCTGGCGATGCAAATGTTTGCTCGCTGGGCTGATCACTGCAAGGTCAGGAGTTCAAAGCCACGGCAGCTCCATGGGAGAAAGACGAGGCTCTCTGCTCCTACAAAGAGTCACAGTCTCAGAAACCCACAGGGACAGTTCTTCCCTGTCATATAGGGTCACTGTCAGTCAGAATAGACTCCAACGCAGTGAGAAGTGTCTGGGGTTCACCATCTCCTAAGGCAGTTGCCTCTGATGCACTGAGCCTGGGTCATGAACTTTCCCCTGGGGAAGCGAATAAAAGGATCTAGCCAAGAACCACACAGATAGGGCACTCCAGCACAGGGGGGAAGCCTGGGGAGCGAGGTCAAACAAGCGCGGACGGCCAGGCCCCAGGGACAAGGCCCCAGTCCTGTGCGTTCCCCATCCTGACAGCCAGGCCGATCTAGTCCCAGCCCCTCTCACTTTCAGCACCCCATGCTGGTGATCATCTTCTGCTGGGCACATGCGTGGTAAGCCGGTGCAGGCCGTGGTCAGCCCTGCAGGAGCATGCTGCCTCAGAAGCATAATTATGATCCAGATACCCTGTGCTTCAACACACTTGGAAGGCTCCCCATGCGTGGCCCTCAAGCTCCATTCTCATCTGGTTAGAATGCATTCTGAGGCTGCCACATCTGTCCCCTGCCTCTCTCCAGCCCCATCTCTGCGTGAAGGAATCCCATTTTGAAAAGGATCCAGAGATGAGCTACTCCCCAGTGTCCCACGAGTCAGTCCTTAGATTAAATCACAATAGAAACATCCAGGAGACAAAGGGAGGCACCACCACCCCCCACCCCCCACAGCGGTGGGTGTCTGACTGCCACTCTGTTGCTGGGATTAGCTCCCATGAAATTGGCTCTACCCCCCAGTGAGCCCAGGGACCGTGTGGCCAGCCCTGCGCGGTCTTCATGATGGGCGATATGTGCAAGTCTGTGCTAGTGGTCGCTGTGTGGTTTCGATGCCTCTTGGTGCTATCGGGTTGGTTCTGACAGTGACATGCCCCCCCCCCGACCCCCGTACAAGAGAACACAACAGAACACTGCCCTGTCCTGTGCCTCTCTCCGCAGTGCTGTCATAGACAGGCCCAGCATTGCAGCCACCATGTCAAGCCGAGGGACTTCCTCTTTTTGGCCACCCCTCTACTTTACCAACCACGATGGCCTTCTGCTGGGACTGAGCTCTTAAGAGAACATATCCAAAGCACGTAAAGGCAAAGTCTCGCCATCCTTGCCTCTACGGAGCACTCTGGCCTCACTTCCCCTAATCCCTATCGGTTTGTCCTTCCAGCAGTCCACAGTACGTTCAGCATTCTTCTCCAGCACCACACATCGAATGCCGCATCTGTGGCTAGTGTTCGATTCTTTCCAACCAGTGACTCTGAGGACCAGCCGGGTGGAAAGAGCACTAATCTGATGCCATCTCTCATTTTGCACCTGAGAGAGCTGGGACCCGGAGAGGGTAAATAACGTATATGAGTTGTGTGTGGTGATGGAAGGAAGCAAAAACTTTTTGCAAAGTTCATCTGACATGTTTCGTGCTAGACATAATCATTATTGTGCTACATGATAATTAGACATGAATCGTGAGGAAGCTCGTCAGAGGGAAGACTGTTATTATAGTTATTGAAACCAAGTGTTGGTGGGGGTCAGTCTGAGGGGGAGAAAGGGCCCCTTGGAAATGACTGGGGTGCTGCTTTGAGACCCCAGAGAGGGCTCCATTCTGTCACCTGGGGTGGGATATGTACAATGACAAGCTTGTCTTTTGAAGAAGGAATAGAATCTGTCTGCTTACGTTTCTGAATCTTGCATGCTCTGAGAGGTCTCCTGGATATGCCCAACCAACTAGCTGGCAGTCAATGTTTCTCCCTGGGGGTTCCCCCTGTGCCCACAGTGCCCCACTGCCCTGCTGTCTGAGGCCAGTCCTCCAGACATCAACTTCTACCTTCTAGACTAGCCAGCCTTCCCTCTCCCCATTGATCTACACTGCAGGGTCTGCTCCCCCTATACCAGCCATCTTTGCTGCTGCTGGAACTTCCTCTTCCTCCCAGCTCTGCATGAGCGAGGGGTGGATTGGGAAACCCCAAACCAGAAGTGTGGGTAGCAGCAGATTACTGCTCAGACTTGGGGTTTGAGACAACTGCCTTGACCCTGTAGAACTCCCCTCTATCCGTTCCCACCTATCTGGGCCCTGGGAACCTGACCTTTATGGACTGCTTGTAGTCCCTCGCTTTCTGACTTCCTTGTAGGGTTGGCCACTGGAAGAAATCCGGACAGAGGAGGAGCGAGAAGTCAGGGTCAGTTCCCAGGTAACTCCTGGGGCTCGATGCTTCAATCTAAGGTCTGCTCTGCCCTTGCTCTCTCCTCTCTTACCCCTCCTTTCATGTCCTTCCCTCCCTCAGCCCCCACCCCCTTGTTGCCACTCCTCCCCTCCTCTTTATTTCTCAGTAACAGCATGGCCTTGGGGCCATGCAGGAGGTTATGATATCCCCTTGGCACTATCTTGGAATCCAGCATCGTGCAATCTGGCTTCCCTACACTTTGCTTACCCACTTGTAAATAGTGTTCTTTCTAAACTCTTCTCAAACAGTCCAGCAAGAGCATACCATCTGTTTTCTGCTGGAATGCAGATGGACAGAACGCCCAAAGTCAATGGTCAGGCCTGAGGGCCTGGGTTGCTGAGAACAAGGCTGAGTAAATGAGATGAGCCAGAGGCAAGGGCAGGACCAAAGAAAGCCACAGGCGCTGGGATACTCAGCAGGATGAAAAGCAGTTCAAGTGGATTCAAGTGGAGAATTTTCAAGCAGTTGTGGAATTTGGCTGCCATCATCTAATCCCCTATGGCAAGAACCCTCTACAGGAATTCCTCTGGCAGATGGACCTCATGGCCCGCACCTCCGCTTCTTAGGACAAAGGAGGGCACTTCCTTCCTCTGCGCCGTGAAAGACAGGACAGGAGCCTGTGACCTGGGGATCAGACAAGGCGATGCTCTCTTTCAGCTGCTGTAAAAGGCACTGAGGAGTCCTTCCCTGGGTAGCCAAGGTGCCTTGCACCACTCACAGGTTGACCCTGGACAGGCTGTTCCTGCTAGGCCATCCTAGGGCCTCTGTTCTCTTGCTTCCCCCCAGCTGCCTGGTGACCGCCCATCTCTAGGTCAAGGTTTTCGTTTTGTGAGTCCACCATGCCCTTCTGCTAAACTTCCTCACCTGGTGAAGTTTCTCAGAATCCTTTTCAATTGGCTGAAACCCAGGACCTGCCACCGAGAGAGAGTTCCCTGAGCAGGTTCACGGGGATGCCTTGGGCTGAGCCAAGGATGGCCTCTAAGGGGCTCCTCAGATTCCAAGCCCAGCTCAAGCTAATCTGCAGCCCAAAGCAGTGCTCCTTTCAGTTCACGCCAGGTGACTCGGCTCCGTTTACTTTCTCCTGTTGCACTGACCTTCTGAACCTCCACGGCATCATGATGTAACAGCGGCCCCTCTGACCCTCTCAGAGTTCAGCAGCACCCGAGGAGAAGCAGGGGGACAGTCAAGAGGTGTGGGGCCACTTGGGCTCTGTCAGCACCCTCCTAGCGTCCTTACCTTGTCCTTCAGGAGCCTGCAATCTGGACAGAGGTAAGACACACACCAGATGTCCAACGGAAAGGCAGTGTAATATAACGCAGAAGTGGTGGTGGTGGTGCTGCTGCCTAACAAAGATGAGTGACCACTTGTTGTCACATGGACTGCAATTCACGGCACCCATCCCACCCCACCCCCATGTCAGAGAAGAAGTGTCTCCACCCCCACCCCCACCCCCACCCCGCATGGGGTTGTCAGTGGATGCTTTCTGAAAGGACCCCACCTGATCTTTCTACCAGGTACCCCTCGATGGGTGGACTTGAATCACCCACCTTTCAGCTAGCACAAACTGTTTGCATATCCTAACGACTTTAGGATTTTATTTGGGTATCTTATTTGAAGAAGGAATAACTGGTGGCTCAGTGGGTTGAGCGCTGAGCTGCTACCTGTAGGATTAGCCTCCTCCCACCATGGTGCAAAGATGCCCTCCAAGGGCATCAATCTCTGTTCTTAGACACCTATTCTCAGACAAAGACCAGGCTGGACATGGTCTGGTTTCTGCGATCTGACTCCCAGACTCTGTATCTTTCTCTTGCTTCTCCACGCCTTAGCCTGTTGGCCTCTCTAATGAGGCTTAGCTTTCATCCCTGAATGACAAGGGAGGGAGTAGCAGTCTTCAGTCCGAGAGCACGGCTCAGTGTCCAGGCTTACCCCTTTGAACTTCCCAAGGTGGCCAGAAACAAGACAGACCAAATGCCTCGTGGTGAACAGTCAGGTGCTGCCTCTCCTTCAGTGTCGTCAGTGGGAAATGGCACGGTCTGTAGTTGGCTAGCTCAGAACAGCCGGTCCATGAGGTGGTCCGGCTTGAAAAGGTCTTTCTCAAATGAAACCCTTATCGTTAGCTCGAGAACATTCTGTTTCTCTATTTCAAATTCCCCTTTAAACCACGGGACGCTCGAGGGAATATTGGGAGCAAAAATGGAGGGCAGGAGGAGGCAGAGACCTGGAGCCCCGTGCATAAGTGACATGCATGAGTAAGTCACAAGTCTAAGCCAAAGAGAGGAGTAGGCTGGGGGAGTTCGTGCCTGGTCTGAGCTGGAAACACACCCATTCTTAGGCGGGCTTCTTAGAAGCAAACCATGTCATAAGCTTCAGTATAAAAAGAAGTATATAGAGAAACCAAAAAAACCCAAACCCACTCAAGGCTGACTCATAGCGACCCCCAGTGGGCTTCTCAAGAGGGACATGCACTCTAGATTTTCCCAGCCTGGGTCCACGCCATCTCCGTGGAAGCCACATGCTCATAGCAGCAGACACCATGCTAGCACATTGGGCTTCCCATTAGGCCCTGCCTCTTGGAGGGGCAAGCTTCTTCCCAAGCAGGATTCTAGCCCCAGGGTGTTAGTCCGGGTAGACGAGAGAAACAAATTCATAGACACGCATATGGATATAAGGGAAAGGTTTATATACAAGAGGAATGGAACACTAAGAAAGGATACCAGCCCAGTCCAGTCCAAGGTCATGAGTCCGATATTAGCCCATATGTCAATACCAGTCTAGAAAGTCTCCTTCCAACTCACGAAGTCACAGGCCAGGGAGTCCAAAGCCTTGTGTATCCAACTGGGGTAGAGGCGTCCTGGCGTTGGCAGGGGTCTCCCCATGGCTCCTTGTTTCCTGGGCTCAGAGTCCATCAGCAGTGTCCATTGGTGGTAGAAGCATGTCAGCGCTGGCAGGGGTCTCTCTGTGGCTTCTCCAGCCCCAGAGGTCTGGTTCCATCAGGGCAAGTCCATGTAACCTCTCTTCCTGCTCTTCCATTCTCCAGAAATCAGGATTGATCAACATGCTGGCATCTTGTCTTGTCAGGAGTTTGTCCTCTCAGAGACTGAGAGTAAGTTTCTCTTCTCCAATCGGAAAATACCTCGAGACTTCCCAGAATTCTCAGGAGAAAGCCATGCCCACACAGAAGCCTCAGTGGCTATCTCCAGATTAACAGGCCAGACTCCACCCCTACATCCCAATCATGAAATTGGCATCATGAATACATGACCGCCACACCCAGCTTTAGCTGTTGACTCTCCATACATCCCTAGGCCAGCTAGCACATCCCTTGGAACGCAGTTGCTTCATCAGAAATATTCCAGTGGTTGTCAAATTGACCCCGACTCATGGTGGACTGTGAATGTCAGAGTCAAGATGTCCCCCTGGAATTTCAGGTGGCCAGTTTTTCAGAAGAAGACCACCAGGCCTTTCTTCTGAGACATCTTTGCATGATCTCACACCTCCAATTTCTGCATCATCCAGAGTTTATGCAGCCCAGGGTCTCCATAAATTAGCTGGCTGTTAAGTGTGGTTGAGTCCCTTCTGACTCGTAGAGCCTCTGTAGAACAGAGTCAAAGTGCTCCTAAGGGTTCTTTCTTTACAAAGCAAGTCCTTTTTGGGGTTCAGCCTACACTGTGCCACCAAGCCTCCCTCATTAAAACATAGAGAATATGATCTGATCATATTTCAGCTTAAATGGACACAATGCTTGTAAAGCACCTGATATACTGCCTTACATGCTGCAGGAACTTAATGAATATCACTGGATGTTTTTGTTGGTGTTGTTAGCCATTGTTCTATCAGCATCTCAGTCTATACAGATGCATGTATAGATGCATGAACCAGTTTCTATTCTTGTTCACCCACCAAGGTAGAAAGGACTATCTTCCCAGCTGTCCCACACCCTCCTTCAGATGCCACTGGATCTGGACCCACCAAGCTCCCTCTCTGTCTACCACAAAGTCCTGTTACTCACCACTCTGTTGACAGAAACTTCAAGTCCTCCCCATGGGCTCTCCTCTTCTTAATGAAATTACATGTCCTGATGGTTTCATTAAACTCTCTTTCACAGAATGGTTGGTAACTTCCAGATAGTACATGGAAGTTAATTATCATCTTAATTAGAGAAGAAGACCCAGTAAATCATACGTGTGACTTAATGTCGGGGCAAACCTCATAAAGGTTAATGAGAACATAACACCCACAACCTGAGTCTTTCTTAAGTCTTTCAATTCCCTGGGCACGTGCTTGTAATAGGGGTCAGGTCACTGCTGCCGACTCTCTCCCTTGTATGAACCAGAAGACTGGCACCATCTCCCTCCCTCTAGAAAAGAAAGTGGCCCATGTATCAGTACTAGCTTGGGGCATTGTTTCATTTTATCAGATATTTGTTAAGAGCCTTGTACCTCTGGAGTCAGGGTTATCTCATGTTCTCCAACAATTTCTATTGGTTTCTGCACACGGGGAGAGACTCAGGAATTAGCTCATTCCATTGCCAGTGAGCTCTCCTACTCTATGTGTTCTTCTTTCCAGAAAGACCTGGCCCCCTCATTCCTCTATTGGTCCTGCTAGTCCTCACACCCATGCTATCCTTCCCCTTCCGGTCATCTCCTTGCCCCATGCCTTGTGATAAAAAGTCTTCTGGTCTCTGCAGACTTTTTGACTGAATGGCTGCTTCTTTTCCCGGCTTAACAGAAACTTGGCAATTACCCAAGGATCATGGTTCCCCTGCAGGCTTTTCAGGTAGGAAGGGCTTCTCCCACGATCCTTCCTGATGATTTCAACATCTCTTGTCAGGAGTTGGGGCGCCATCCTCCATGTCCCCCAGTGCGGC
Organism: Nesogale talazaci; assembly: GCA_004026705.1. NCBI lineage: Eukaryota > Metazoa > Chordata > Mammalia > Afrosoricida > Tenrecidae > Nesogale > Nesogale talazaci. The sequence continues at coordinate 16,508 of PVJH01030189.1, forward strand.
CTTCAGAGCAATTCACCTCTGCCATCACGCCAGGTGTCACCTGTTTGAGATTTGTGTTTCTCCTGCCACGTCTTCCCCATGAATGCACCACTGCTTACTCACGGCACTTCTGGTCAAGTAACAGTCCATTGCCATCCCTAATTCTGGTGTGAGCCTGGGTGATCTCACTGGGCAGACCATCCATCCAACACCCAAGCCTCTTCCCTCCTTCATCTCCTTACATCTGTTTATCTCTGCCTTACCAACTACTCACAGACCGACTCTGAGTCTGCTCAGAACCATGCACTGCTCTACCTCAGAAAGTTTACAGTCCACCCCTGCATTCTATGACTTCAGAGTCTCGTTTTCCTTTTATTCAGCCACTTCTTCCCTAGCTTGCCTTCCACCTCTTCAGCATCTCTGCTCTCTGTGCTCACCCCAATCCTACCCACCAGCCTTTGCTTGCTTTTGATTCTCCTCTATTCAGTATGGGTGGGAGAAAGGTGTGTTTTTCTACTCCCATAAAGAGTTAAGTCTCTGAAATTTCCATGGACCATTCTACCCTGTCCTACAAGGTCTCCATAAGTTGGTATCGATGCTATGGCAGTGAGTTTAATTTGGTTTTAGTTTTCAGTCCGGACCTGATGGTATGTTATTCCAACAATATTCCACTCTGCTGCCCTTCCCAGTTCTCAGATTACTTACCCTTGTCCACTGTTCCTCCTTCTTTGGCTTCTTTAATGTTTGCTCACGTGTCTTTCCTCTCTGACTTTGCCATGGTTTGTGTGGGCAGAATATTCTCCTCTGCCCTGTTGATGTTGACACTAAGATTTCCCCGTGGCTTATTTTGGACAGTGGACCAAAAGGATAAAGAAGCAGCTTTGAACCAAAGTCTTAAGAGCCCTTGTATTTCAGATCTTCCCACCCCTGCTGACACTCTAGGAAAATGCTCTGACTAGCTCTCCAGTCCAAGGAAAATGGGAGGAATATGGAGCCAATGCAGATGCATAGACACACCCGGAACGTGTGGCAGACACACCAGCTAACCTGCAGACATAGTGGTGTACTGAATGCATCTTTGTCATGACTGTGAGAGATTGTTTATTATGCAATCTCTTATTATGCAATTGTTTATTATGCTGCAGTATTGCAACAGTAGCTGACGCACATAGCCTCTTATATCTTAAACCTTTGCCTTTACATCTCTCTAAGTTTGCAAAGCAAAACCCTCCATCTCCCCCTTTGCCCTCTTTAATGACTGCCCTTTTCATTCATTTGCTCAGGTAGGAGATGCAGCTATTCTCATTGGGCCCAGGCCGCTACTCTCCTTGACTCTTCTCTCTACAACCCTCCTTCCATCCCATTACGTCTCAAAAAGTGCTCCTGCCAGAGCCACTCCTCCTGCATGCCTTTTTACTGAGCTCCATGCTGAGGATGCAAATGAAGAAAGACATCCATGATCTTGTATCCTTGGAGTTCATGGTTGATGAAGGCATGGACAAATAGCCTTCAAAAGTTTCCTGTTATAGCCATGAAACTGCAGGAGAACAGACTCTTCTTCTTCATCTTAGCCTCACTAGACTCATAACAGAATGTAAAGAAAAACTACAACAAAACCCCAACAGTTTGTTTTTAGTGAAGACTTACACAGCGATTTAGGTTCTAGGTCAATAGTTTCTACATAACATATTCAGTGATCTTGGCTCTAGTTATCACAAGGCATGAGCATTCTCCCTACTTTTGTTCTGGTGTCTCCCTTTCCATTAATCAAATGCACATTGGGGTGTTATCCCTTCATTTTCATTAATCTCTATGCTGAGTAAATAATCCGAGAAGCTGGGGTGCATGAGGAGGAATGCGGCATCGGGATTGGAGTAAGAGTCTTGACGGATCTCTAGCTTACATGACATTGTTTGCCGAGACTTACTGACAGGACAGAAGAACACACCCTTCAGTGCAGAGTACATATCAACCATGAAGAAATCCAAACCTTACCATGGAAATAACAAGTAGTGTCATGGTTAATAGTGAAGAGGTAGAAACTATCAATGATTTCATTTCACTTGCTTCTAGAATCCACTTTCTCAGAAGCAGCATCCCATGATCCATGCATTTCCCTGGGCTATCCATAGTTGATGAGCAATGACAGCAGATTGATGACTAATGTACCACTTACCCAGGTCATGGTATTTTCAGTGACCTCATATTCTCGTGAAAGCTGGAGCATAAATAAGGGACATGGGGGAAGGGGCTGATGCCTTTGATTTGTGGTGCCATTGAAGAATGGTCAATGGACCATGGACTGCCAGAAGACTTGGCATAGAGTTTAGCATAAAGGGATCAGATTATCCACCTGCAATTCCTAGTGGGTCAAGGACCACGTGAGACAAAGCCAGAGAATGTAGCACTATTATACAAAGACCAAGAAAGGAGTGCAGCCAAAAGTGAAGACCCCATGTGAACCTGGTGGTCCCTGGGGCCAAACTACTACTACATATGACTGAGAGTGTAGCAGCTAGGTGGGGTGGACACAGCCATGTAAAGTTTATTCAAGTTAAAAAAATGTTCAACTAGATACTGTATCTGTTGCACTTACTCCATTTGACTAATTTTTTCATGCTTAGTAGAGAGACCAAGATTTTCCAGGCACTAAATTTTCTAAACTTACATTTCAGTGATTATATGTCTTACAATTTTCTGTTATTCTTTATTACCCAGGCAGCACTTGCATACAGAGAAACTACAAGAGGAATTACAGTTAAGAATTTTTTTAAAAAAAAGAATGCAAATCACCCACAATCCCAACACGCAGAATGACAATTGCTAACTTGATTGGTATATTCTCCTCCCCCCAACATTCCTCCCAGGAACTTTGTATAATTCTTTAGAACAAAACAAGATGAGGCTGTACAAACAATTTTCTATTCTAATTTTTGTGTGACAGTGTCACTTTGAACATCTTTTCATGTCTATAAATGTTCTCCCATAGAATTCCTTGGATAGACTAGGAACGTTTTCTTGTCTACAGGTCACCAACGACCCTTTGTGTGACTCTCAGTTGCTCCCAAGTTCCAGACATCATTATCATCAATAAGACTTTCTGGGTCTTTGGGTTCATCCTGAATCATTTTCTTAAGGACCCCTGTCACTATTTCCACTCGCTCTTTTTCCTTTTTTTCATTTTTCATTTTATTGTGGCTCATACAACTCCCATCACAATCCACACATCCATTCATTGCATGCAAATCACATTTGTACACTTGCTGTTATCATCATTCTCAAAACATTTCTTTCCACTTAAGCCCCTGGTATCAGCTCCTTATATTCCCCCTCCTTTCCCGCTCCCCCTCCCAAACCCTCAATAATTTATAAATTATTATTATTTTGTCATATCCTACACTGTCTGATGTCTTCCTTCACCCACTTTCCTGTTATCCAGACCCCAGGGAGAACACCATATGCAGATCCTTGTAATCAGTTCCCCCTTTCTACTCCACCTTCCCTTCCCCCTCCCAATATCGCCACTCCCACCACTAGTCCTGAAGGGACCATGTGTCCTGGATTCCCCATGTTTCTGGTTTCTATCTGTACTAGAGTACACCCTCTGATCTAACTGGATCATGATAATGGGAAGAGGGGGTGGGGAGGAAGTATTTAAGAACTAGAGGAAAGTTGCATATTTCATCATGTTATATTGTTCCCTGACTGGCTTGACTCTTCTGTAAGGGGATGTTCCTTCACCTACAGATGGGCTTTGGATCCCCCTCATTTATAATGATAAAATTTTTACTTCTTTGATGCCTGATACCTTCGACACCTTGTGGTCACACAGGTTGATGTACTTCTTCCATGTGGACTTTGCTGATTCTGAGCTAGATGACTGCTTGTTTACATCAAGCCTTTAAGACTCTAGATACTATATCTTTTGATAGCTGGACACCATCAGCTTTTTTCATCACTTTTGCTTATGCACACATTTGTCTTTAGTGATAGTGTTGGGAAGGTGAGCATCCTGGAATGCCAATTTAATAGACCTAAATATTCTTGCATTGAGAAAGTACTTGAGTGGAGGTCCAATGCCCATCTGCTGCCTTAATACTACTAACCCTATAAGTATATGCACGTAGATCTAGTTCCCCATCATCATATATAAATATATTCACCTATGTAGATACCTGCATCTAGACCTCTATAAATGCCATTCCCCTCCCGGCTCTTTCCTCTGACTTTCCTCTTGTCCCACTATCATAGTCAGCCTTCAACTGGTTTCAGTAATTTCTCTCTGTTACGTTATTCTTGATCAATCTCTATCAGGTCTCTCACACCCACCTTGTTTTTGGATTACTTGTTGTTCCCTTATCCCTGGGTTGGTCAACACCATCTTCTTTTCCCACCTCTCCATCTCCCATGTCCCTCAGGAACCATCAGCCCTATTCTTCTCTTCATACAGCCTATCTTATCTAGACAGACTTGCAGCAATATAATATGTACAAAAAACCCCAAGACATCACAAGGTGAAGCAACAAAAGAAAAAAATGATGACAATAGCAACAACAAAAAATAATGTCCATAAACTATATATAAATAAGTTAAAAAATAAAAATCTTAAAAGAAAAAACTATAAATAGTCCAAGTTTGTTTGTTAGCCTCCGAGTGTCCTCCAGTTGAATCCAATGAAGTGCCACACCTTTGCCCCAAAGTATATCGTTGGCATTCCCTCCTTCATGCTCTGCACCCCTGCTGCTCTGCTGCATGTCCTTAGTGTTTTGCATTGATGTGGCACAATCCCGGGTACAATCCCAACCCTGCTACTCCATTGTCGTCCCCATGTTGGCCCTGGATCAGTGAGGGATGCCATGTTTCACAGTGGGGCCAGCCATATCGTCCTCTCTGTGCACTGGTTCGGTGGGCCAAGATGCACTCCACTGTCTCCTCCTTCCTCTTCACTTGCTATCGTGTGCTCTGGTCAGACAGGTCCCTCTCCCCGAGTTTTTGAGGACAGCACTGAAGCTGCAGCTCGGGAAGATGGACATGTCTGTCCACTCACTCTTATGATCATCCCTTCACGTCTGGTCCTGTGTCAAGCTGCACAGAAATTCTTCTGGCTCCTCAAACTTGCTGTGCTCCTTCTGCTTCTGTGCTTTTGTGCCTTCTTCCCACTGCCTCCGGACATTCTTCCTCCCCCTCCAAGCTCTTGCTTAGCTAAGTCTTAGTCACCTTTCAAATCCCAGGTGGAATATCACGTCCTTCGACCTATCACTGGCATCACTAGAGACTGGTCCAGGTATCCCTCTCCCTGTCAGGACACTGTCACCTGCTCTTGGTTATCTTCTGGTAAGAGTCAGACTGCACTGTAGTTGCCTCTCTCCCTGGGCCTCCCTCACAGTTTGTAAGGGTAGGGGCTCTGTGTTAGTCCAGGTAGACTAGAGAAACAAATTCAGAGACACGCATATGGATATAAGGGAAAGGTTTATATACACAACGAATGAAACATTGAGAAAACATCCCAACCCATTCCAGTCCAAAGCCACAGTCTGATATTAGCTTATATGTCTGACACCAGTCTATAAAGTCTCCTTCCAACTTATGAAACACATGCAATGACACCAGGACAGTCACAGGCAAGTGTGTGCAGAGTCGTGTGTGTCCAGCGGCAGTAGAAACATCTCAATGCTGGCAGGGGTCTCCCCGTAGCCTCTGAAGCATCTCAGCTCTGCCAGGAGTCTCCATGTGGCTTCTCTGGCTTCAGAGGTTTGGCTCCATCTGGGCAAGCCCATGTGGCCTCTTCTCCAGCTCCTCCATTCTCCAGGAATCAGGATTGATCAGTATGCTGTCATCTCGTCTTGTCAGTAGTTCGTCTCTCAGGGAAGTGAATCAAGTCCCTCTTCTCCAACTGGGAAATACCACGAGACTTCCCAGATTTCTCAGGAGAAAGCCATGTCTACACAGATACCTCATTGGCTATCTTCAGATTGGCAGGCTAGACTCTACCCCTGCACCTTCAATCACAAAATTGACATCAAGTAAATGACCGCCACAGGCTCGATCTGTATAGTGGTCAAAACACCTAGTATAATACCTAGCACAGAATCAGTACAAATCAGTATGACAAATAAAACTGTTGAGTCACAGGAATAGGTCAGTTTCCAGGACTACAGGTTCTAGGGCATAGGTATGTGCTTTCAAAGGCTTATGAGATACCCAGACCAAAGTCACTTCCATCAAGTCTATGCTGACTCCTAGTGACACACTGTGGGTTTCTGAGACTTTAACTGTTTAGAGATTAGAAATCCCCGCCTTCCTCCTGAGAAAGGCTTATGATATTAAGTCAAATTGCCCCCTAGAAAAGTCCCACCACTCTGCTTTTACTCCCAAACTATGTGAGGGGTGTTGTTGCCCAAGGTTCAGGGTAGTCATCCAAAAAATTCTGAACAGTTTCTTCCTGAGATTTTTTGGGAGGAGCACTGATGGGATGCTGGGCAGTGGGCTACTGAGGAGTTTCGTTTCAGTGAGGGCCTAGACATGAAAGCTAATGTTTTCCAGTCACTGATTTCTGCTGCGTTCACTGGAGTCTCTTCCCTGGCACTGAATGATATTTTAGGCAGAAAATGAATGTTCCTGCCACTTTCTGTTATTAAAAACTCAGGCCAATTAAAAATTCCACATTTGTATCAGAATCAAAGTTGTTCTTCTCCCTCCCCCTTCCCAAACACCAGCGCCCTCGCCCCATGAAGACTATGGCTTTGGGGATGTGGAAGCAATAACAGCAGGGAACTCTGCTTTTTCGTATCTCCGCCTTCTCCCTCCTCTGAAGCTAGCTGTCCTTGCCTCTGGGGCAGAAAGAAGGACGAAGAAGCAGGACTCATGATGAGGTGGTGACGTGGAGGTGTCTCCCACCTTGTCCTCTGCGAGGTGGTAGTCTCCATATCTATAGCTATATTTCATCTATATCTACATCCATATCCATACATATACAATATATCATTTTATCGGGGGCTTTAACATATATTAAAGCAATCCAAGCATCCATTATATCAAGCGGACATGTGCAATTGTTGATAGCAACAATTTCTCGACATCATCTTTCTTCTCGGGCCCTCTGATATCAGTTCCTCTTTTTCCCCCTCCCTCCCTCGCCCTGCTACCCCTGCAAACCCTTAATATAATGTGTATTGTTACTATCCTTTATGCATATCCTACACTGCCTATTTTATCCCTTCACCTACTGTCCTGGTCTTCATCCCCCTTGAAGGGGTTAATCTGCAGTCACTGCTATCCCTTTCCCCTTTCTCCCACTTCCCTTCACCTACTCTCCTGGAATAGTTACTTCCATTCCTGTTTCTGAGGGTTTGTCTTTCCTGAATTCTGCTTATTAAAAGGTCTTATGCGTGTCACTGTTTGCACACCAATCTAGTGGGATTTGCAAGGTAGGACTGACTGAGATCACAGTAGTGGGGGAGGAAGGATTAAAGAACTAAAGAGGAGTGTTGTGGGTTTCATCAGTGCTACACTGCTCCTTGGATGCGTTTTCTTCTCTGTGTAGTCCCTCAGTGATCTACAGATGGGCTCTGTGATGTTCAGTGATCCACGGATGGGCTCTGTGTCTCCACCTTGACCTTTTTCCAACACCTCAATGAGGTTGCTTATTTTTCAACCTTTGATGCCTGTTTCCATCGACACCTCATGAGGACACAGGCTGGTGTGCTTCTTCTCTGTGGACTTTGTTGCTTCCTTGCTAGATGGCCTTGTGTTTGGCTTCAAGCTTTTAAGACCCCAGACACTGTATCTTCTAATAGCCAGGCACCATCTTCTTTCTTCACCACATTTGTTTATGCACCTAGTTTGTCTTCAGCAATTGTATCAGGGCAGTGGGCATCACCCAGTGCCACATTATTGGGACAAAGTGTTCTTGTGTTGAGGGAATACTTAAGTAGAGAATCCATTTACTGCCTCAATGCATTGCCAAATAAATATAAGTACCTAGACCAATACCCCTATTTTATGCATTAATATATTTACACATATATACTTCTATATTTATACCTCTGTAAATAGCTTTATTTTCTAGTTCTCTACTCTATTTCCTTTTATCTTCTTCCTGCCCCACTATTATGTTCACCCCTTGTTAACCTCCAGTAATTCCTCACAGCTAGATTATGGTTTCTCCATCATTACCAGGAACTCTATGCCCCTCTTGCCATTAATTTTAGATCCCTAGTTGTTCCCCTGTCCATGACCTGGTTTGCTCATTGTCCCCTTCCCCTACCCCCTTCTCCCCCAAGACCCCCCCCCACCAAACCCTCACCCTTGCTGCTTTCTCCTTGGGCTTGCTTCTCATGCTGTCTCCCCTCACCCCTAAAATTCATGGAGCACATGGTTCCCCCAATCAAAGCCAGGGTAGAGATGGTCTTCATTTGTTCTGATAACTCTCTGGGGAATCCCACATCTCTGTCCACCCCAGGCCCATGCTCTTTGGTGTGGAGTCACAGAAATGCTAGACTTACCCTGTGTTCTCCAAGGACTGAAGAGAGCTGGGATGAGTCAACCTTCATTCCTTCCTTCCTTGACTCTCGGTAGTCCTTTCTCCCTTGATCAACATGGGTCAC
>PVJH01030190.1:0-25095 GCA_004026705.1 Nesogale talazaci
CCTGGCCAGAGGCACGAGCAGCTTGTATACTTCTCTTTCTACTTCTCTGGGTGTGGCAGGCCCTCTGCAAACCATCAACAGACCCGCCTTGTGCTACTAATCTCAAGGTCACCAGTTCAAAGTCACCAACTGCTCCTTGGAGAAAGATGAGGTTTTCTACTCCTGTGAAAAGTAGTCTTGGAATCCCAGAGCGGCAGTTCTGCTCTGTCCCTCAGGGTGACTATGAGTCACAATTGAGTTGATGGCCATGCACGAGTTTTTTAAGACTAGTCTTGACCTTAGATGTCTGCGTGTGCAAAGGGGTACTCGTTGGGCCAGGTATGTTCTATAGAAATGATGAAGTTCAAAAAAAATAAAAAAATAATAATTAAAAAAAAATGACGAAGTTCATTACCGGTTTTGGTAGGCACTGGGTAAATGCCTTGACCTTGGACAGAATGTGTGTTGATGTGTCTGCTGAGGGACCAGCTCCTTCTCATTGTCCATCCACACAGAGAAATGGTTTATGCTGATGATCTGAAATGAAAATTACTGGAGAGTGATTATCTCAGGGATTCACTTACCCACGTTTTATACACACACACACACAGAAGAGTGGATATATACACACACACACACATATTGTTCTTAAAACGTCATGCTTTAGCATTCACTGAGTGGTAAATAGCACCTTTCACCCCAATATGGCGGCCTCTGAGTTCATGCAACCACTGGACCTGGATCCCTGACTCCTCAAAGTCTGGGGTTAATATGTCAGGGAGCGTGGTTCTGAGGCATTCACACCAGCTATGGAGGCGGCCACATTAGTCACCAATACTATCTTTTCTTCAGTGTCTCTTCCTAGGCAGGCCTGGAGACCCTGGGGCTTCTCCTTTGCCACCAGAACAGCAATCAGAAAGAGAAACTTGTGGAAACTGGAGTGACACGTTTCTTTCTGTAAGATCCATGTCCTATGTCAGGGTATTAACAATTTCCTCTCTTTTTATTTCCTTAAATATTACCAAAGATGTTTTAAAGAATATGAATCTTTTTATAAAAATCAGTGCAACGATTTCACTTATTAACAAATGATACTTATATTTTAAAACAAAGTTTTAAAAGGAGCTTCAAGACCTTCATAGACAAGTTGGATTCCATGATAATGGAATGTTTCTGTAGATTTTTGACGCCCTCTAGGCCCTATGCTTAAAAGAATGTGAACATGTTATGCAAACAGAATTTTTCAAAGGACATGCAAATGCAGGACAGCTAAATGGAAATCATTTGGATCATGAAATTTTCAGTATTTTGCAGTTAGGGATGTCTTTCAAGGCTGTAACTGTTTTTAAACTTTTTGTTTTTTAAGACTAATGTTTTCTAACCTCAGTGTTCATTGCAGCACATTTCACAATCGCAAGGAGTTAGAAACAGTCCAAATTTCCATCAACTGATGAATGGATTAAAAAGCTGTGGTACATACATACAATGGAGCAGTATACATTGCTGAAAAGTAGTGATGAACACATGAAGCACATCTCCACGTGGGAAGAACTGGAGAAAATTATGCTAAGCGAAGCTAGTCAAGTGTAAAAGGACATGTACAATATGAGTCCACTGAGGTAAGCTTAATAATAATTTTTTAAAAATACAAAAGTGGTATTGGGAAAATTCTACAATGTACAGAAAATCCTGAGGGAAAGCACAGATAGTACAGCTAGGGCCAGACCAAATCCAGGGCTACATATAGTAGCCAACTAGGGTGGGACTCCAGGATGTGAGATGTCAGATGGTGTTTAGTAGAGAGGGAATGGGGTACTAACCCACCCAACGGAAGTGTATTTTTTATATCTCCACAGGAAAGGGGGAACCAAATTTAAATGCGGTGTTTCTAGATGTGAATGCAGCATGAAGCAATGGAGGAGAGCACCATTGGAGAGGTCTGAGAACACAACCACAATTACAACTACAGGGGCACCCGCCTCTCCCCCAGGGGAGCTTGCCTTGGAGTTTGTGGCATTCATGTGCTTACGTTAATTTTATGATTGAAATATGGGGGTGGAGTCTTGCCTGTTAATCTGGAGATAGCCATTGAAGTCTCCGTGTGGGCATGGCTTTCTCCTGGGACTTCTGGGAAATCTCACGATATTTCCCTTGTGAAATGAGAAGCTATCTTTGAGTTAGTCTTAGAGACAATGAATCATGGATAAGAAAAGATGGCAGCGTCCGAGAAGCTGGAGGAGCCGGCGGAGAGACCACACGGCTTTGCCCTAGTGGAGTCAGACTTCTGAAGCTGGGGCAGCCACATGGAGACCTCTGCCAGCGATAAGTTGCTTCTGCTGTTGATGGACCCTGAACCCTGGAAGCGAGGAGCCATGTGGAGACCCCTGCCTGCGCCGGATTTCTGCACCCACTGACCTGTGAATAAACCTTAAACTATTCATAGATTTTTATAGTTATTATCTTTGATTTTTGCATGTACATGTACATATTTGGATGTTGGGTTCTTTTGTTAATGTTTTCATTCTTTTCTTTTCTTTGGTTGCTTCATTATGAAATGCACTTTTTTGAGCATGTTATTTTCTTTACAGGTCTATCTGGATGGGGTGGGCTGGATGGGCGGTCTGGGGGTGGGAATGAAGCGAATGATGGTACAAGAGTGCATGGAGGGAGGGGGGCTGTTGGCTGATCCAGGGATGGGAGGGATGGGGTGAGTAGCATGTGGCTCAGGATTGGTGACGGAATGGGTGTAGGAGATTCAATAGGGATTAATTGAGACTAATATAATAGAAAATATTGAAACCCAAATGGAGGTTGAACTAGATGGTGGAACGGGAGGAGGTATAGGGAAATAGAGAAGTGAACTGGGGATTAAGGGGCAATTATAGAGGTTAAATACAAGCATATACATAGGTGCATATATCCATATGACAATGGGGAAATACATCAATATGCATATGCTTATAGGCTTCGAATTAGGACAACAGATGGGCACTGAACCTCCATCAGGTACTTCTTTAGTGCAAGAACATTTTGTTCTATTAAATTGGCATTCCCTGACACGATCACAGAAAACAAATGTGTGCATAAGCAAATGTGGTACAGAAAGCAGAGGGTGCCCGGCTATCAAAACAAGTAGCGTCTAGGGTCTTAAAGGCTTGAAAGTAAACAAGCAGCCATGCAGCTCAGAAGCAAAAAAAAAAAAAAAAAAACCACATAGAAGAAGCACACCAGCTTATGGAACCAAGAGATGCCAAATGGATCAATTATCAGGTTTCAATAACTAGTAATCATAACATTATATGCTCACTTTCCTGATAGCTGACAAAAAATATGTGCATAAGCAAATATGATGAAGAAAGCTGATGGTCCCCGGCTATCAAAAGAGGTTCGTCTGGGGTCTTAAAGGCTTGAAGGTAAATAATTGGCCATCTAACTAAGAACCAAGCCCATATGGAAGAACAACAACAACTGTGTGACCACAAGGTGTCAAAGTGATCCGGTATCAAGCAACAAAGACCTAAAAATTTTATCATTATAAATGAGGGGGTAGTTCAGATTGGGGAGCCAAAGCCCATCAATAAGTGAAGCGACATCCTCTTACAGAGGGGTTGCAGTGAGGATAATGGGCTAGTCTGAGTACAGTGTAATAGCAATGAAATGTGCAACTATCCTCTGATTCTGAAATGTTTCCTCCCACCGACTATCATTATCCCAATTCTGCAAGACAGATTCAACTAGACCAGGGGATGTACATTGGTGTCATAAACGTGGGAATTTAAGATAGATAATCCCTGGAGACTAGTGGGGAGTGGTGACACTGGGAAGGTGGAGGGATGGTGGAGTAGAAAGGGGGAACTAAACAGTTTAACAATAAACTACATGGGTGCAGAAAGGGGGAACTAATATCTGGGATCTACATGTGACCTCCTCTCTGGGGTGCAGACAACTGGGGGGGGGAGGTAGTGATGAAGTGACACATTGGACAGTGTACGACATGAAGAAGTAATAACAATTTGTAAATTATTAGGAGTTCATAGGGGAGGAGAAGGGGGATGGAGAAGTATGGGGAGTAGGAATTTTAAAAAAATAACAAGAGGGAAAGAAGAGCGCATGCTGGGGTGTAGGGTTCAAGCAGAAAATGTTTGTAGATGAACGTAGTAACATGTACAAGTATGCTTAATACAAACAATGTATTGAATGTTATAAGAGCTGCAAGAGCCCCGAATAAAATCTATATTTATAAAAATACAATCTAAGAAGCAAGAAACAAGGACCAAACAAACTTCAGGATAGAGACCCCTACTCAAGGAATGTTTGCATTTCCTTGAGAGTCACACAGACCATGCTGACCTGAATGTGGGTCCTTAAAGACTTGATTTGTATCCAAGTTCTAGGCACACTCCAGCTACATTCCTCCCCACTTTTTTTAATATAGCATCCAGATGAAGAGAAAAAGCTGTAAAAGCAGCATTTCTTCTGTCTATGGTTCTTTGTTGAGGATTTTTCGGCAGACTACATAAAAGACAAAACAAAGACAAATTATGAGCAAAAGCAACCCTGAGAAAGAGCCAAATATAGCTTTAAGAGAAGGAATGGAATTAAGTTAATGGAGACCTTGCAAAAAATGTCAATCATTTGAGCACCATCAATCTGTTCCATTTTTTATAAGTAACCTGTGTCTGATATTATAATTGCAAAATATCCTGTGATAGATTGTGATCATTCAATAGATGGCTTTTACGATGATCCCAAGGAAACAGAGTATCATTATGAATCAAAGGAGTAACACATATGGATGTATAATTTCAATCACATTGTAATTTAATTATATGCTTAATACAATCAATTTGGTCTCCCAAAAAAATAACTGCGATAAATCAGCCAATTGTTCATGAATTTGCTGATTAATATGTTGTTGAGTGGACCACAAGCAATTGGTGACTCAATGATAATTATTATATATCTAATGAATTATCTCTGTAACCATAAATAACGGATTTAAATATTATTAAAGTATAGCCAGTCTGCCTCTATCCAGGCTGCCTCTCTCCTCTCTCTACGTGGACCATCTAGCGGGCGGAGGTGAGCATGTACCATGAAAGGATATATATGTAACTCCTAATGTTTGCTCTCTCATGATCTCTATATCAGGGTTATAATAAATAATAATTATCGCTGCACAATTACCTGTTGAACCCTTGCTGAGAGTATATCAGAGGACTGGCCACCCCCTGATAAATGGCGCTTAACATGTTGAGTTCAAAGGAAGGTCTCTTCTGAGTCAAATTCCTTGCAACAGCTGTGTAGCCTCATTGGGCTGTGAGGGTGAATCGGGATAAATTTTTAAAGTGAGTTTTAGTCCGAGTGAGATATGGGTCAAACAAAGAGTAAAGAGTCGGAATGTAACTCTACTCTTTGCCACCACTTAAAAAAACAAAATGTAATAGTAATGAATAAGAAGTTAAAAAAGTTTTTTAAAGTTGTGAAGAGGTTTTATCCTGCCTTTTTGGAGTCAGGAACCGTTGATATGGAGATCTAGGATGAGATAGCATTTTACTTAAGAAAAGCACATAGAGAAGGACAAAGGATCCACATGCAGGCATGGGACCTGTGGGTGCAGATCAAAGCAGTGCTAGAGCAGCTACAGGAGGAAGAGAAAAAGAATTATTGGTCAAGTAAGCAGACTGTGAGTTATCTAAATCTAGAAAAGCAAGTAAAAGCCTCTTCGAGTGAGTATAAAGTACTTAGTGAAACTTTAGAGAAAACAGAAGAAACAGGGATTGATTTGTTATCTAATGCCTCTGATTCTAAGCAAGACCTCGTGGCCGAACCTCTATGTCCTTGGAGCACTGCAGGGCCCTAAGACTTAAAGGTGATAAGGCACTAGAAGTTGAGAATTCTGAGGTCCAAACCAAGGTCCTTAAGCAGTCTCAAGAAGTTGCCTTGCTTTCAAAGGTAGAGAAAGCAAGACTATTAGCTTAAATTAGGCAAATAAATTAATTAGAACAGAGTTGAGAAACAAAAGTCTGAATCAGAAGAGGAGATAGCACCCCTGCCAGAGGTTAGTGAAAATGTCAGAGATTATAAAACAATTAAGCAAGCCAGTGCTGGAGGGAGAAGTGAGATTACATCTAAAGGAATGCAAACTAAGGGATTTAGTCTAGGAATGGTAGAGCTTCAAGATATGCAGGTAGAGAAATTCAGGTCAGAAAATAAAAATAAAGAAACAAAGACTAGGAAAGCACCTCTACTCTCAGAGTGGAGCACAGCATACCTCAGGAAGGAGGTTTAGAATTTAGAATGTCTTGTCCTATCCGAGTTAGTAACAGACAGCCTTTAGGGAGACACCCAAAAGAAATTCACTGTGATTTTTCCCATTGAGTTGCTAAAAGATGTCAAACAAGCAGTCAGTGACTATGACCCAGATGCCCATTATGTGTTTAGCATGATGAAGTCCTTGGCTGAGTCTGAGGGCTGGACCCCTGCTGACTGGAGAGCCACAGAAGAAATGTGTCTCTATGCTAAGGAATATTTGCAATATCTACTACTGTGGAAGGAGTCAGCCCATTCGCAAGCTCATAGGAATGCTGAGGATGGAATAGATATAGGAATTCATCAATTGCTAGGAGATGAGAGTTATATCACAGTCGAGGCTGAGCTTCAGTTTTCAGAACAGACGATAGGTCAAGTAAGAGAGGTTTGTTTAAAAGCTTGGGAATTAATAACTCCATCATAAGAAAGAAGGCCAAGTTATACCAATATAAAACAGCGGAATGATGAATGCTTTGATGAATTTTTATTCCGTTTAGAAGACTGTTTCTAAGTGTGTAAAAATGTTCATGCAGTGAAAGAAATAGTGCATAAGCTCTCTTATGATTTTTCTAATAAAGTTTGTAAAGATGCTCTGTGTTCTATAGGGAACAGGGCACATTGTTAGATTACATGAGAATATGCAGGAAGGCAGAAGCAAAAAATTACGAGGCCAACCTCGTGGCAAATGCCCTCGCAGAGTACTTCAACCTAAAGAAATGAGCTTTAGTTGTGGAAACTCTGGTCATCTTCAGAGGGAGTGCAGACAGGCAAGCCATTCAGAATCGCCTCAGAAAGGCATTTGAGACTCAAGCCAGAGCATGGACCTGGGTCACCAAGTTTAAGTTTGAAAGAAAATAAATCTTTTTCCAGCTTTAGGAAGAGAATTAATTGGGCAAGTTGATGTTTCTCAAAACTTAGCAGTGAAGAATTGCCACTAGTCAAGGCTTCCCGACAGAAAAATAGAGAGAAAAGCTAGGTCAAAGCCCCACTCAGCAGAGCATGGAAGGCAAGATGTGTGCCTTGAGGAACAAAGAGAATGTCAGAGAGAAAAGGCAGGTATAATGCAGCCCCACAACAGGAGATTAGGCATAACAAAACTTGCAAAAAGCCAGTTTCTGTTCTAGATGCAGTGAGTTTAACTGAGCAAGTAAAAGCTCAGAACGTCCAACAGCAGTCTGTTGCTTTTAAAGATCAGGAATTTATTGAGAGAGTAATACATTTCTTATCAGGAAGATTTAGCCTAGGTACTGAATGAAATCAAGGAACTAAGATTGATATTGAAGTCGATCAGAATAATGAGGAAAAGCCAAAAGCTGTAAGTAAATCAGAAATTATTAAGAGTGGTAATTGGGGTCTACTACCTAAAAGAACTATGGAATGTTTATTAAGAAGTTCTAATCTTAATTCTAAAAGTTTTCAGGTGGTTGATGGAATTATTAATCAGCAATATAATGATGAAATTAAAGCAGTGATAAAGTCTGGTATATCATGGTTTGTAAAGGAATATTGCTAAAGTCAATTTTCATTGCCTTGTATTTTTACAATAAATATTTTTACTATCCAGAAAACAATAGTTATGTTTGACAATTTTATAGTAAATCAAAAGGTCTTTAGCAGTGTGGTAGTGGGGAAACAAGAGCACCCCACATGGATTTAGAAACTGAAGGGGATGCATTTAAAGTTACTCCCTCAGGACATTCAGGAGGAAACTGAAAACCTCCTGCTGACTTCTGCCAATTCCAGCTTGGAGGGACTGAGAGAAGCTGCCCACCCATTGCAAACTAAGGCAAGATTCTAAAACCCTACAATGTGGAAAGCCTGAAGGGCAATACAGCTTTATCAAACCTGTAACTTGAATGGTAAAATTACAAAAGAAATGTCTGTTTGATAAGTTACTTCTACAGTTGAATAAGTTTGTTAAGAATCTGTGCAGAACTTTAAATAATCCAGAGTTTGGTAAAGAGCAATTGGTTAGCTCTCCCACTTCTATGAGAGCTGACAGCCAAAATCTACATAACAATAACCTGGCAAACCTCACTGATTTGGAATCAAGGAAGTTCCCTGATATAGGTTATAATGTCTTAAAATCTTTATTACTATTACAGAAGGGGGAGAAGAGAAATATTATGTGTCAGAAATTACGTCTAATAAACTTAACGAAAAAAGTTTTCTCCTTATTAAAATATTGTAACAAAATTAGGACAGGTAAATACACATTCACTCCTACAGAGAAAAGTTATCCTGAAAGATCCAAGGAGAATGGAAATCGTATTTGGGATCCAGGTCCAATAATCACTTGGAGAAAGGTCCATATATTTGTACTGATAAACTCCCCTCAGAAGAATGCACATTTGGAGAAGGAAGAACACAGAAGAGATGGAGAAATCCCTTAACCATAATTCTATTTCCAGGTTGCTGACACCCCAAAGGGAGGGGCTCTCTCTATTTGTGTTCACAGGTAAAGGAGCTAGTGGAGTTCTCTCCAGCCAAAAAGGCCCAGAAGAGAAGAGAGAAGCTGATGCTGTAATTCGATCCTGACCTCACTGAAGAAATCCTGAACTTCATGATCTCCCAGAATCCAGACAAAGACAATTGCTGCCTGCTGATGCTTCTTCCATCACTGATACTGTCTGAAGGACATTCTGGAACTCTATCACAATTGAACATTTTCTACAAGAGTGATCGGACTATTGTTACAAACTATACTGAAAGATCAAGATTTTGGACATACTGATTGATGCTAAAAAGTAATTGGAATGCAATTGACTTCAATGTAACCCTGTATCTGTCTAATTGTAATTTGCTTAGGGAACATTTATAAGAATCTAGGGGAAATAATTCATTAGATATTGACCATATTGCATAATTGGGATTTGATTAGAAAATATTTGGGGGCCGAGCCCTGGTGGGGTAGTGGCTGTGTGCGGGACTGTGGCCCACTGGGATGGAGATTCAATTACAGCTCACAGGAGCAAAGGTTGGGCCTCCTACTCCCCCACCAGAGGGCAGTAATGCCGCCAAAAAATCAAACAAAAAAGAAAGAAAATATTTGGAAAAGATTAAGAAAAATAATAAATAAAATAAATATTATTAAAGTATAATAAGTAACAAAAAAAACTAATTTTAATAGGGGACATCCCTCTATTTGATTGAGGTAAGTTTGATGCTTGCATGGTCTAATCATCCTTTCTACCCATTCACTGGGAAATTATCAGAATTCACCCGTTACTGCTGTCCAGTAATAAAGTCAACCATTGATGAGAAAGCTACCAGGAAACCGAAGCCAGAATCTCCACACTCGGAGCTTCCGGAGTCCCCTTCTGATGCTGGCGGAATACCTGGCAGAGTATGATGCACCTCAAGCTCACCCTTCTCCAAAGCTTTGCCTTGTGAGCATTCTTACAATTCACCTGGATCAGTCCTTCCGACTCACTTGAGATTTTTCATATTCCTTGCTTTGTTATTTTAATCCTTAAAATAAACCTGAGTTTAAATCATATTTAAACATATTGTTTCTGTACTTTGCGTTCCTTAAAGAGAACCAAACTTCAGCTGAAATAAATTTTGTTTATATTCTGTATGTGCACATGTTTTGGTAATAATTCTGTTTTTAAATATTTTTAATATAGGATTTATTGCATTATTATGGAACAAAACTTGACTACATTCATTTTTAAGTCATACTCTGCTAGTTTTGTTTTAAATCCCAATTCTACTTGTTTCTGTATATCTTCTTTGTTTTTGTTTTTGTTTGGGGGGGCATCACTGCCCTCTGGTGGGAGTGGGAGGCCCAGCCTTGCTCCTGGAGAGCTGGTGCTGGATTTGAAGCACCAAGCCAGTGGGCCACAGTGCAGCACGCAACCACTACGCCACCAGGGCTCAGCCCTGTGTATCTTCTTTGTATACACTTTTATTATTATAAAAGGCAGAGATGAAAATCTCCCAATTAAAAAAGCCTTTTAAAATAAAAATCAATGCAATGATTTCACTTATTAACAACGGATACTTATATTTTAAAATAAATTTTAAAAATTTAAAGGAACTTCAAAACCTTCATAAACAAGTTGAATTATTATTTAAATATTTTATATGTAATGATATATTTGACAAATATTGAAATTTGTGCGAGGAACTCTCTTCTAATATACTTTTTATATATACTAATTTTTATAGGAACCATGAAATTGAGTTGCACTTCTGAATAGATTTCATCTGTCAATCGTTAAGAATATTACTCTTGGCTTTAAGAGCATATTCTACCTACTACTCCCACCACCAGAGGGCAGTGATGCCTAAAAAAAAAAAAAAGAACATATTCTAAAGACTTTCGTAGTATAAGGCATCTTCTATGTATTATGGATAAATGTTTCATTCCTAGCTTAAATTTAAAAATAATGGCATGTTTATGAAATCTTTTAAAAGAGATTTTTCATTAATTAAAGCTCAAAGTGTAACTTCTTAAATTTTCAGTAGGATTTATTCTAAAGACCATAACTTATATATACATATAATAAGACCTGTATTTTTTACTTATTTGATACTAGTTTTGTTTTAAATTATTGACTTAATGATAGACAATGTACTTGAGGTATCAAAGGTTTTGGATACTTTGGACCTTATAATGTCCTTTTTTAAAAACAATGAACACTAGCCATTCCCAATAATGTATAAATTTGTATTAGAATATCAGTATGACTATACTTATATAGGAATACCTTAGTATTGCTAAACATACGTCTCTAGGATTTAATGAGCTCCATATGCTTATGTCAGCTCTCAAGAGTTTACAAGGGAACACAGAATAGATCAATGAATGGAAAAAGTGAACATTTTGCTGAGAAAGAAGAAAGGAGAGAAGCTTATGTGCCTGTTGGTCGGGGTATGAGACTTGTTCTAGTTTATGCTCAGTAGTAAGGATCAAAGGAGTCTTGGTAGCCCATTGTAAAGCGCTCGACCGCTAGCTAAAAGGTCTATGGTCTAAGTCCACCCATTGCCCTGAGGGAAGACAGAAAAGGTGTCCTGTTCTGAGGAGGATTGCTACTCCCTCAGACCAGCTCCCTATGGAGGCAATCAATGGTAGGGCACAAAGCAAGAACATCAATCTGTACCACCTAGGGAGTAAGTCTAGCCCTGTATGAATACCAGTTTTAGTATATGCATACTTATCTGTTTCTTTGCATAGTTTACTGCATCTACTTCTACAAGATGTCTGTCAGAATGCCATGTTCATATTCATCCTAATTTTTATCAATGCATGTAGAGATACAATCTTCTAGGGTAGGATTTTAGCTTTGTGAGGAAATTAACACCCCCCACCCCTGTCCCTAAGGGACTGTTAGGGAAATTAACTGGTTACAAGTTAGGGCCAGAAAACAGTTAGAATATGGTCCTTTTGTTCACAGCAACACCTATTCCCAGTCACGACAGTAGCCACGTCTCTTTTGGCCGCTCCACTGCCCTCCTCTGTTCCTGAGCCTCTCAGCCACGGGCTTTTGCCCTGCTGCAACAAGTGTGACAAAGTTCCTTTAGTTCAAACAGATGCCCAAGGGGCATCCCACTTTCAAGTTACCCTCCTGCCTGTAGGCACTCGGTTTACTTGTTCCTCTACTAGGCTCCTCTGCCGCCTCTGGTGCCTCTAAGTGCCTCCACCGCTGCAAGCAACCAAGTCCCCTGGACTCCACCCAGTGCACGCTTACTTGATGCCCCCTGGATTCCATATCCCTGCTCTCGGAAGAATCTTTTCCCTACTCACTGGATTAGTAAAACAAATCAACATTCTCAAATTAGGGCCTGCTACATCCCACCTGCAGGCGCTCACCCAGTCATTTGGTGGAAGTTACAAAGATTATGGCTAGAAGAGCCATACCATGTAACTGTACTTCACCCCAACATTTAAATATTACTTTTTATGGAAATTAAAAGCAAAATCATCAGGGAGGTAGTTGGGTGAATAAAAGAAGGCGTTGGGTGGTGACTTAGAATTTAATTTACTATAAGACTATGAGACATGGAAATATCTGAAGAGGGCCTGGTTCAGGAGGGAAGATTAATTCGTCTGAGAAATATTACCTTTGAAGTGATTATATGATATTTAAGCAAAATATCTTGCAGAATTGAAATAATAAGTTTGGAGTTCATGTGCACATAGAGAAATGGAATTCAGTTGTGAATCCAAGAGGGATGTTGTCCCACTGCTCTCAGATCCGAGCAAGCTGGCCGCCCAAGGCTTGTTTGTGAAAGTCTGCTTCTGCTGCTGTCACCCCAGCTCTGACCATGTCATGTGAGGCCCTGGGGTCGTCGGAGGTCCTCCCATCTATCCTGCGTATAGTCATGCGCGTGAACCTGGAGTTGCGACTAGTGAGGATCCAGAGCTTCCTTAAAATCCTTTGCCTGGGGCTGAGCCCTGGTGGTGCAGAAGTTGTATGCAGGACTGCAGCCCACAGGGTTGACAGTTTAAATCCAGCAGCAGCTCCAGGAGCAAAGCTGGGCTTCCTACTCCACCAGGGCAGTGATGCCACACACACACACAAAAATCCTTTGCCTGATGGCACTATGGATCTACCTATGCCAGCCCTCTCCACCCCCCACCCCCCCAACCTGGAGGCTGCCACCACCCTTTCTAGAGTAAGAAACAAAAAAGCAAGGCCCAGTCGTCAACTAAGCTTTCAAAAAGTATTTATTGCCAGGGGCTGAGCCCCGGTGGCGTAGTGCTTGTGCGCGGGACTGCGGCCCACTGGGACGGAGGTTCAATTCCAGCAGTGGGGCTGGGCCTCCTACTCCCACCGCCAGAGAGCAGTGATGCCCCCCCCCCAAAAAAAAAAACCCATCATAAAAAAAAGTATTTATTGCCTTGGAAAACTATCTACTTCTGTTTACTATTGGCTGCTTTACAAATAATTACTAATTGGTAGTTAGACGGAGATGGATATAAGGGAACTTCCAAGATTACAGAGATAATTGTCTCTATTTACCCTTTGCCCCGACAATCCTTTTTGGGCTCCATAACATTTTATCACTGGGTGTTTCCGAGGTCCATGGCCCAGTGTACTCATCTTGGGAGATTTCAAAAGAAATCGTGGGTGGAACAGAAAGTAAGGCCACAATGTTCAACCTTACAGGCAAGGATACAAAAGTTTACTTTATGTACTTTGGACCTGTCAGGAGCCAAGTCCTTGGTAAAGTGGAGGGGCAGGGGAAAGAGGAACACAAGACGGAGCGACACACTGACTGCAACCAAGGGCTGAGGCAGCAGAACAATTGGTGAGCATTGCACAGGCGCAGGCAGTATTTTCTTCGGCTGTGCATGGGGTTGCAGAGTTGAAACCTACGTGATGGTACCTACCAGCAGCATGTTCTAAAGAAACACAGGAGGGGGCTACAAGGTTTCCTTGAGAGCCTGATGGAAAGAATGCCTGCTGTGGGTTCTGCTGAACAAGCAAACACTGAGGAAGAAACCACTTTCTGCTCGCATTTCAGCAGCACATGCATAAATAGTTTTATGCTGTGATCTAAGGTGGAAAGTGTTAGGGAATGTTGTATACACACATATATTTTATATATTTATATATACATGCATACACATATTTTATATCCTATCTACCTGAATTTTTACATACATGTTCTCCTTCAAAGCTAGAAATACCACCTATCCCCTTTCTCACAAACAAGGTGGCAGACAAAGCCACACCCCCACCTCTCCAAAGTTCTAGCAGTCCAGCAGTCTCCGATTTGTCAGTGAGCCTGGTTCTGTGATTTTCATATGCACAGATAGCAAGATGAGATTTCAAGGTGCACTAAATTCCTCCTGAGTAAACTTTGCACTATCTCAGGCCAAACGCGGAGTTACAGGTATGGTGGAATCGGGCCCATGCTCTAAACCCTTCTGCTGGCTGGCACTTCTGATTCACAAATATGAGCCAGCCCCCGAGTCCTGGCTCTTCCCTCTGCCTTTTCACCTTTAAAACAAAGTGTCACCGGGTCCAAACGTTTAAGTGGAATTTTATTGCCTTGAATCACAGAGGGAAAGTGTTCTTTAGTGATCTTATTGGATTCTAAAATATAAATATATATTTATGTATATACACATATATAAAAATCTGCTTGCGTTCAAGTGGATTCTAACTCACAACAACCTGATAGGACAGGGTATAATTGTCCATCAAAACATTTTCCTTTACCATGGAGGGAGGGGAAAAATGAGGAGCTGATACCAAGGGCACAAGTAGAAAGGAAATATCTTGACAATGATAATGGAAACAAACACAAAGGTGCTTGACACAATGTTTTCATGTATGCATAGTGATAAGGGTTGTAGGAGCCCCCAATGTAATTTTAGGAAGAGAAATAGCCTATTTCACATTTCTTCCAAATATGGCAGCTACTGAGACCACACCCACACCTCTCTGAGAATCTGGGGCTTCTTTGTCATGGAGTCTGAGTGAGAGTGGGAAGGTAGGATAGGATCCTCTGAATTCCCCCATTGATTCCTATGATTTTTAAGTTGGAGGTAATGAGGATTTGGATCCTGATGAAAAAGCTTCTGCCTCAGGGCACTGTGGATTCACAAACTCCAGAGCCCTGCCTTCCCCTCCTCTCCCTCTGCCCTTTCCTGGCTAAAAAAAGTCTGACACAAAACACAGAAGGCACCTAAGATGTAAAGTGGTGTCTAGTAGAATACATAATGGGGGAAAGTGTTCCTTCCTGATAAGATGTAAATTTTTCATGTATATTTATGTATACTAGAGGTCTTCAAAAATTAACAGGAAAATGGAATTAAAATAAAATGGAAATTTAAAAAATAAATAAAATGATAATCTTCCACAGAAACTTTTTGAATGTTCCTCCTAAGAAATGTTTTAAAGCAATTTTGGACGATGATGTCATTTTGAGGAATAACTGGTGCCTATTTTCACTCATGGTGGAGTGCAAGTTGGACAACGAATGAGGAAGACCACAGAAATTATACCTATTTGATGTTGGGGAAAATATTGAAATCGCCACTATGGACTGCCAGAAGAAACGAACGTATTGGCTTTAGAAAAAGTACAGGCAGAATGTTCCTTAGAAGGGAAGACTTCCTCGGGGGAACTTGGGAGATTTCCAGCACATGTAATTCGAGAGGCAGTAACTGCATTAATGATTTCTTGGGGAGGGGAGAGGAGGGGGGCACTTAGAGACAATGAGTACAAGATTGAAGAAAATGATCTAAAACTGTCGTGATGAGTGTACAATTCTTCTTGATGTGATTAAACTATGAAGCTGTGTGACACGTAAATTATTAGCCAATTAAACTGTTACAAATATACCCTAAGAAAGGAACATGAGGTCAAATGAAAGCACTGTATACTTTGGCACTAACACATGGGTGACTTACAAGACAGGAAGGAAGCCTGAACACTTCTGCAGGTGTAGAAGGCGCAGCATTTACCAGCACAACACAAGTATTGTTCCCAGCTGTGTGCAGGCCCAAATGAACCCTGCTGGGCTGAGTTTTCCTGTACATATGAACAAGGTGGCCAGTTTGTTTAGAAGCTTGGAAGAGTGCCTTGACTTTTGAAAGAAGACATGCTGATGAAGGACTGATCACACATGCATTCAAGAAACCAGCAAGCTGACACGCATTCTATATCTGCACAAAGACAAATTAATTTAAGCGGACTTAACTTCGGTGGAGACTATTGGAGAAATGTTTATTTCAGCTCTTCACCTCTTCAAATTTATCTTTTTAAAACATTTACTTTGGCACTCAGTGTTGGCAAGCTATAAACATAGTTCCATTTAACTAAAAAAAAAAAAAAATGGCGGCCACTTAAAGGCCAGGGATGCCTTCGGAGAGTGGCAGTGGGAGGTTCCCAGGAGGGGCGGGCAGTCAGGGCTTATTTTTCAGGGACCCTGGCTCCATAGTTCTCACAGTAGCTCTAGAGCTGGCAAGGTTGGTTACTAAGGTCCTTTGAGCAACCCCAACCTTTTCTCCTAATGCCATAGCCCTTTCCTGAATATAACTATGGTAAAAAGAAGACCATAGTAAAGATATTTCCGCTTGATGGCAGTGTTGACTCACAAATGCCAGCATCCCATTAATCCTGGCAGCTCCCTCCCCCCTTGGATGAATAAAAAAAGCAGGTCAGGTCTAGAAGCCATCTACCATTTGAATCTGAGAGGATGTCCATTACAACTGAAGTAGGGTCACTGTCCCTCTGCCTTCTACACCTTGAAGGTCCCTGTCTTAATATTGGGGAGGAATTTCCATTTCACCTACATGCTTTCCATAGGATTTATATAGTGATATTAAACCCTAAAGGAGGAGCATGGGGTCAAAAGAAATCAGTGCACCCTTTCATGAGAGACTGAGCAGACCCAGGGGGCTAGCTTGTTACCCTTTCTCCATCTGGGTGCAGGAGGTTTACTTACTGTTAGACTACCTTTAGTCTGTCCTCCATGGTGATGGTAATTCAGGACTCAATGACAATGAAGGAAACTGCTATTGTCACTTGATGTTTGCAAACACAAAATGAAACCAGTTGGGGTGAGAATATGGTCTATGGAAATGGAGAAGGGGGGGGGTGAAGAGGCACTGATACCAAGGGTTCCAGTAGAAAGAAAATGTTTTGAAAATGATTTTGGCGGGCTGAGCCCTGGTGAGGGCTGAGCCCAGGTGGCGTAGTGGTTGTGCACTGGACTGAGGCCCACTGGGATGGAGGTTCAATTCCAGCAGTGGGGCTGGGCCTCCTACTCCCACCACCGGAGAGCAGTGATGCCCCAATAATAATAATAATAATAATAATAATAATAATAATAAAATGAAAATGATTTTGGCAGCATATGTACCCATGTGCTTGATAAAACTGATGTATGGATTGTTTTAAGAGCTGTAAGAACCCACATTAAAATGATTTATAAAAAAGGGACACGGGCTGAGCCCCGGTGGCATAGTGGTTGTGCGCGGGACTGCGGCCCACTGGGATGGAGGTTCAATTCCAGCAATGGGGCTGGGCCTCCTACTCCCACCACCGGAGAGCAGTGATGCCCCCCCCCCAAAAAAAAAACAAAAACAAAACAAAAAGGGACAGAAATACAGAAGGTAGCCCTGGTGAAAGCTTGCATGCTGATGGAGCAGCTGAACGTGCACACATTTAAGTCGATAATCCAACAATCTCATCCTCATTTTATAAACACAAGTTGAGAAAAAAAATGTAAGCGGTCAATGTCAACTGAAAGTCATGTAAGAATGTTCATTTCAGGTCATCACTTACAATTAGATATATTTCTCTGACACAATCACTGAAGACAAATGTGTGCATAAGCAAAGGTGGTGAAGAAAGCTGATGGTGCCCGGCTATCAATAGATGGAGCATCTGAGGTCTTAAAGGCTTGAAAGTAAACAAGCAGCCATCTAGCTCAGAAGCAACAAAGCCCACATGGAAGAAGCACACTAGCTTGTGGGATCACGAGGTGTCAAAGGGATTAGATGTCAGGCTTCAAGAACTAAAAAGCATAACATTGCGTGCTCACTTTCATGATATGATCGCTGAGGACAAATGTGTGCATAAACTAATATGGTGAAGAAAGCTGATGGTGCCCAGCTACCGATAGACATAGCTTCTGGGTTCTTAAAGGCTTGAGTAAACAAGCAGCCATTCAGCTCAGAAGCAATAAAGCCCACACGGAAGCAGCACACCAGCCTGTGTGATCATGAGGTGGTGAAGGGATCCAGTGTCAGGCATCAATGAGCTAAAATTATATTATTATTGAGGGGGGTACATATTGGGAACCCAAAGCCCATCAGTAGAAGATGAGGTGACATCCTCTTGCAGAGGGGTTACAAGGAGGAGATGAGCCAGGTAAGATACAGGGTAGCAGCAATGAAATATGCAAAGTTCTTCTAGTTCCCATGCTTCCTCTCACCCACTATCATGACCCCAATTCTACCACATAAATCCAGCTAGACCAGGAGATGTACAGTGAAGTTGGAAACAGGGGAAATTAGGATAGTTGATTCATCAAGAGTAGTAATAGGAGTGGCAATACCAGGAGGGTGGAGGGATGGAGGAACAGAAAGGGAGAACCAATTTCAGGATCTACATGTAACCTCCTCTCTGGGTCATGGACAACAGGATTGGGACACACTGGACAGTACAGTATGAAAAAAATAACAATTTGTAAATTACTAAGGGTTCAAGGGGAAGGGGGGAGGAAGGGTAATATAGGGAGCTGATACTGGGGGTCTGGAGGGAGTGAGGATGTTTTGAGAGTGATGATGGCAGTAAGTGTGTAAATGTGGCCTGCATACAATTGGTGTTTGTATGGATTGTGATGGGAGTTGTATGAACCCGCAATAAAATGATTCATTAAAAAAAAATTAGATAGGGCTGAGCCCCGGTGGCGTAGTGGTTGTGCGCAGGACTGCGGTCCACTGGGATGGAGGTTCAATTCCGGCTCCCAGGAGCAAAGGCTGAGGCTCCTACTCCCACCACCTGAGGGCAGTGATGCCTTAATAAAAAAAAAATTAGATATATTTCCCTTCAAACATGGTGCCCTAGTGACAGGTGCCCCTGCAAGGGCCAGTTGTTTCATCTCTAGGGTGACTTTCTACAGGAGTGTAAGGTTGACTAAAACACTCAATGTCCCACAGAAACAGACAGATTTGTTTGTATTATAACCCTTTAAGTGCCATGTAGGTGATCATGTGAGTTGAAGCCCTTACTATTTCAACATGTACTTCCTTAACATCTGACAAGCCAGTTTCTTGTGAATTTAAGTGCATGCTTCCAACATAAGCTTCCCAGTATTAAATTTTAAAAAATCAGGTTCTTTGAAATGGAGAAATTCCTGATCATCTCTTTCCTTTGGGAAGCACAATAGTCAACTTGATGAGGACACTCCCAGATTTTACCTGCTCCATGAACAAGCACACGTTTTATGAATCACATATCCTCAAGTCTTTGTGTTTTCAGACTGGTATGTAAGTAGTTAGGCTTGAACTCCGTGCCATTGAGTAGATGCGGACTCATAGGGACATTTTATCATAAAGTAGACTTGCCTCTTTAAATTACTAAGACTGTAACAGTTTGAATAGAAAGTCATGTCTTTCTCCAAGCAGACATGGTGGTTTTGTACTACTGACCTTGTGACTTGGACAGTGCAGACATGTCTCTTTTCCCTTAGCCCCTGCCAAATAGCCTTGGACCTCCACATCTTCTTGTAACCACTTGTTAACATGACATCCTAGGCCCTGCTTAGAATCATGGCCCAGTGTGCTCAATCCAAGGGTGATCCTGAGAAACCCTGAATGGATCAGGTAGAAGGACTCAACCCAGGAAAGATCACCAAGGCCTTCAAACTTGATCTCCTCAAGAGTGTCCAATTGTCTCTG
Organism: Nesogale talazaci; assembly: GCA_004026705.1. Lineage (NCBI taxonomy): Eukaryota > Metazoa > Chordata > Mammalia > Afrosoricida > Tenrecidae > Nesogale > Nesogale talazaci. Next base: position 19,664 of record PVJH01030190.1, read on the forward strand.
ACCATTGACAGCTGGGAATGCTCCTTCCCAGAGTCAAAGGTCATTGCCCAGGGAGCTGGCCTCAATCCACTCCCACCTACACAGAATTCTAACTCTCACCTCTTCTACCCTAAGGAGGTCTCTGATCATTGACAAGACACAGTATAGACATGGAGTTCTGATCAGCTCCCCAATCCTCCATGGGTTTCGAATGTGGAGTTACACAGTCAAGATCTCACTCAAGGTCCTTGTCATTTGCTGGAAGTCCATTTCATTGTCGCTCATCCCCCCCCCCCATGTTGCTGTGCTACATACCAGAAATTACAGTAGTTCTTTAATCCAATTAGCAATCCTGTGCTGCCTGGTTTTGAAAGGAGCATGAAGAAAAAATAGAGGTTACAGAAAAAAATGAGCACTCACCTGTGACGATACCACGTAGAGGTGAGTCAGAGCAGTGTCAGCTGTCCCCTTTTTATCCAGTCCAGTGTGATCAGTACCAAGACGCCTGCATACACAGGACTCCATTGTAGTGAACCAGTGATGGGGTCAGGTGTACACTCAATCCAGCCAACAGGGATATCATCCGCTATGCTGCAAGACAAGGATTTTGCTCCTTTTTATTGCTACTATATCATCTATAAGAACATGAATTTTCCAAAGAAATTAAAGAAATTTTGATATGAATTTCAAGTATTCATCCTTAAGCAAATGTAGTTCCAGGTGTTTCATGAAATGATATCGTAAGCAAAAAGCTCCTGAGTAAACTGAGGGTATCTTACCCGGAAATATTTTCGTTGTGACAAGTACAATATTAGAAGATTGGGGTGCATGCCTTGGTTCCCTCCAGTGGACCCAGGAAGTTACTGCCCATTAATTATTCCAGATAGAGGCCCACCAGTAAGAAGATTCCGAAGAACCAGAGAACAATATGGCAAATAAAGAGAACTCAAAGTGTCACGCAGGCAGGCGACCTCTGTGAGCGCCATTCATTTTACAGTTTCTCTATAAAGCTCTGCTTGGAGCTACTGCCACTTTACACACTCCCTATGTCCCAGACAAGCACTCACGCACACACAAGCATGCACACACGTGTACATACACACACATAGTTTTGTTCCAGTTATATCAGACTATCAAGTGTGAAGGAGAACATGGTCAAAAGCTTTGACTCCTTGGCACTGCTGACATACAAACCCCAAGTCACCAGGCTGCTTCCTTGGCCTTTTGTTGATTACAAAAGTCAAGCCAGGCCCAGTAGTCAACTAAATTTTCAAATGGGCCAAGGGCAATTTTCTTTAGTACTCTTAGTGACTTTAAAAATATATAGTTGTGTGGATGGGGGTTGGAGAGGGTCATAAAATATGTAGGAAATAGAATTAAAGTATAATGAGAAATTATTCATCCTTTTGGAAGCTTTCTTCTACTTACAAGGAGTCCTGGTGGCTTAGTGGTCACCTTTTGGGATGCTAACCCCACAGTCAGCACTCAAGACCACCAATGGCCCCAGGGTACAAAGACAGATCTTTGACTTCTCAAAGCGGAGTCGACCAAGTGATGTGAATGGAGCGAAGCCCCCGTGATTTTCACTGGCTGATGGGACACAACTCAAGATGAAAAGAAACAACTACAAAAATAGGAACTTGAGGGCTGAGCCCCTGTGGCGTAGTGGTTGTGCACGGAACTGCAGCTCACTGGGACGGAGGTTCAATTCCAACAGTGGGGCTGGGCCTCCTACTGCCACCGCCGGAGAGCCGTGATGCCCCCCCCCCCGCCCAAAAAAATAGGAACTTGAAATGTACAAAGCCTGAATCTAGGAAGAGTGGAAATCATCATCAAACATTAAACGGAGTGCACACAGATCAAGAACATGAAACACAAGAGTGGCATTGGTAAGTTTGAATAAAAAATCATGGGGGGGGGGGCAGCGCTGAGCCCGGGTGGCATAGTGGTTAAGTGCGGGACTGCGGCCCACTGGCTTGGCGGTTCCAGCAGCAGCTCTCCAGGAGCAAGGCTGGGTAGCTCTCACGACCACCAGAGGGCAGTGATGGCCCCCAAAAAACCAAAAAGAAAAAAATCATGAGGGTTAGAACTCTGCCAGAAATGACACAGAAAAGTAATGTGGTTGCATTCATCATCAGATAGGCCATTTCAAGTTTCCTAGAAGTTCAATGAGATCTGTCATGGGATTATCTATGTCTGCCTTCCTTGAAATCCAATCAATAATTATTCAAATTTATGCACCCACAACAAACCTAATGGTGAAGATATTAAAGAATTTTGCCAGCATCTTCATTTTGAAATACATCAAACATATAATCAAGATGCATTAATATATTTTGACCATTAGAGTACAAAAGTTGGAAACATGACGAAGGAAAAGTAAAAAGAAAATATGAGCTTGTGACAGAAACAAAGATAGAGATTAAATGATAGAATTTGGTTAAGATGAAGGACTTGTTCATTGAAAATACCTCTTTCAGCAACACATGACAGTTTTATACATAGAACACACAAATTAAATTGACTATATCTGTGGAAAGAGATGATGGAGAAACTTAATACCATCAGCTAAAACCCAGGTGGGGAGTGACTGTAGAAGAGAACACAAGTGCTTGTATGTATGTTCAGGTTGAAGCTGAAAGATTTTAAAACAAGTCTGTGAGAGCTAAAATACAATCTTGAGCTTATCTCACCTGACAAGATAGCCCCTAACAAGAAAAATAAAAGCAGGAATTCTTCGTCTGGAATTTATATCTAGGTACCCTGTCAAAATGTGTACAAAATCTACATAATTTGCTATTGAAGAGTTCTTAACTATCACAGGATTTTCAATTTTGTTTTCTGTTTATTACTGAGTAGTGGTATCGAATTTTTTGGCAAGTCTATCAAATAGTGTTCTTATGAGTTTGAATCAACATGATGGCAGTGACTTTGACTTGGGTTTGGGATCATGCTTTAAAACACCCATGGTTTTGATACAAATATACCATGTCAGGGCTCTGTCACATATTCATCCTGGAGAATAAATTGAATGTACATAAAAGTTTCATTCTGCATTGATTTCAATAGGAAAAACTAGAACTTAACTGCTCATTGAGAAAAGCTTAACGTGTTTCAATAACTTCATATTATAGAATAGTAAGTTACACAGAAAGTCATATAAGATGCATTGTTACTTTAAGTCATGTTTCATCGAATGATTAATCAGGCGCCTATGATGTGCTTACACAGTATGTTTAGTGACAGCAAAAAAAAAGTGGTGAAGGGCTGACTGCTCCCATAGTTTTATGATACTCCAAGCACAGATTTGATACATATGCATTTCAAATATGTAAATAAAATATGTTGGGGGGGGGAGAAATAGCAGATGTTCTACCATTTCAAGTGCTAATACATGAGCAAAACCCAACGGTATTGATGAATTTAAAGCTGCAATAAAAGCACTAGCCAAAAAATAGGGCTTCAGGAATTAATGGAATGCCAATCCAATGTTCCAACACACGGGAGAAGCTCAGAAACACCAACTCGTCTATGCCAGGAAATTTGGAAGACAGCTACTTGACCAACTAATTGGAAGAGATCCATCTCTGTACCCATTCCAAAGCAAGAAACCCCAACAGAATACTCAAATTATAGAAGGTTATCATGCTTGGAAAAAAGAGGAGGACCTTGAATGAGATCGACTGACTTGATGGAACATAACCACAACTGCAGCTCAGAAGGCACAGGGCAGGTGGTATCCTGGCTCACATCGTACGCATCACAGGGAGCCCTTTTCTTGTCCACGTTGGAGATCAGTTTTGCAGGAACACCATGCGGCCACAGAGGCGAGATAGAGCTGCATTATTAATCTCTACATGATGGTTTTCCCCAGATGAGACCGTCCACCTGTGCATAAAAGGCATTGTGACAAAAGTTCAGAGACAATTCAGACACTCATCCAACTTCGATCCATAAGTTATCTTGCCAGCGAAAACCTTGCCAAGAACACAAACCTGTATATAAAAAAATGGAAACAAAAATCTGGGGGCCTGATAAATTAAAAATGTTCTAGAAAGAGATTTCACAATATATAGAGGTACTTGAGACATATACATGTAGTCATACTGGTAAACATATATAAGAAAAGGCTACGAAAATTTTGTTAAAGAATGTAATGAAAGTATAGTGGAATTCTTCCGTGAGCTTTTTGAAGTAACCTGGTATTTCTCTTCTGACTGACACAGCTTAAAATGAGCTACTACTAAAGAAAGAAAGAAATGAGAACTATTATAGAAAAGAAGATTAAAAAAAAGTTTGATGAGTAAATCCCACGCCATGGCTTCTCTTGATTCATTTCCTTAAAGTGAGTAAAGCAGAAACTCTCCTTGATCAGTCCTATGCTGGAACACATGGGATCACCCCATGTAGGCAAAGACTCCACAGCAATACAGTGTTTGGGGTCTATCTTACGGAAAACACCTGGCACTCAGAACACGCTGGGGGCTTACCTGTCACCCAAAAGTAAGCGTGAAAGTGGCAAGGCCAGGAGTCCAGATGGCCATGCCAACCAGGGACGCAAGAGCCATGAGTAATGTCGTCTGTGGCAGCCATCTTTGGGACAAAGGAAGCTTTCTATCTCTAAATAGGAACTAAAAACATTTTCAAGGGCACACAGAAATGGTGGTGAAATTCCACTGGAGCGAGTGCTAGTGCCGGGTAGACCGGGTGCCCACCTGAGCCTTAGCTTGGTGCCCAAACTCCTGGTACCTTGATGTCTGCCTCACCCCAGTGCCTGCGTCTGCAGCTTCCTGGAGGGTGCTCACCACATGTCTTCGTCTCAGGGGTTTTGGAAATGGTGGGAATCTGTCCTTTCTCCTTCTAGTAACTTTGGTTTTTTTCAACACGTAGGTCTCCCGAGAAGCAGGGAACAGTTCATTGGTTTCACAACTTGCACATAAAGGCAAAAAAATCGAGCAAACCACAAATTGAGCACACTTTTCCTCTGGGACCTCTTGCTCGGTCCTTTGCTTATAAAGAAAAAACAAAAAGCATCAACTACGTTTGGCTCTCCAAGTCAGACCTCGAGAGCTCTTTCCCTAAGAGGGTGACTGCAACAGTCAAAAGCCGCGAGAAACAGCAGTGTCTCTGAGAGGAGGCACATCTTTTGTGGTAGACATCGTGATGAGTGGGGGCGTGCAGCGTCAGGGTATCTGGGACGGAAAATCTAGACAAGCCTCAAGGTGACAGTGTGGCTTCCTGGCTCTGAGGTGAGCATGGGATTGGGACCTGGGGTGCCAGAGGTGAATGAAAGGGAGCGGCCTCCTCTCTTACTGCACTTGGGGTTCTGATGGTCTCAAAGAAAAGCTCTGTAAATGAGACTTGCTGGGCCTCTGCCCTTCTAGGCGGTGGATCCGGGAACACTCAGGCCGGACCCCTAGTCCAGCCTGTAAAACCCCAAACAGGGCACTGCA
>PVJH01030191.1:0-25096 GCA_004026705.1 Nesogale talazaci
TGCTATATACCAAGAGCTATGGTGGAGCCATGTCTTCTCATTTTTAATTCAAAAACTATTAAATCCACTTGACAAATGATGTGATTGAGACTGAGTTCCTTGAGCCAGTCACATAGCTAGTAGATGAAAGAAAAGATTTCTGATGAATGATCTAGCTAGGTAAAAAGCACTTTGTCCATGATATATTACAAATTACATTGGGCAATCTTTCAGATCTGAAGACACTGAAACTTGAAAGTCCCTTTCTCTAAGGCACTAGCTTGGACAATGGGAAAATTCACTACACAAGGAAACACTAACTACATATAATTAACCTGTTATAATGTGTTTGCTTTAAGCTGTCCAGTGGAAAAATATGTCTTCAAATCAAATGCACTTCTCAGGTTCCAAAAATGACAGCAGAACCTGTTGATACTAGGAAACTTCCCTTCAATAGCCAATCAAATACCCGTGTGTTTGTACGCACTCCCAAAACAAAACTAGGGTCTGTAGCTAATTTGATCTCGTTGAAGTTAAAAAAAAATATGTCACATTCTTGGCTAATAGTATTTGCAATTGTCAGATATGCAGATGAAAGCTGGAAAATGAATGAGGAAAACTTGAAAAGAATTAATGGCCTTGAATTATGGTGCTGCCAACTAGTATCAAATATACCCTGAATTGCCAGGATCAATCTGTGTAGCAAGAAGCACAACTGGAATATTCTTTAGAAGCAAGGACGGTGAGACTTTCTCTCACTTACTTTGAGCATGTCATCTGTAGGGATCACTCCTTGGAGAAGAGCATCCTACTAGATAGAGAGAATGCGGTGAAAATGAAGATCCTTAAATAGATGGATGGGCACAGCGATGACAATGTTGGGCTCAAAGGAGATGGAATAGGACAAGGTAGTATTGCATTTGGTTGTATGTAGGCCCTTTATGCATATGAACTAAGGACATAGCAATAATCTCTTTTTTTTTTTGCATTTAAAGACAACATGTTGATTAAATACATACTTGTGTTTTATTTAATTACTAAGTTCACTTGATGGCATTTTGTTTTAACACTTCTCCAGGCAGTTAAAATTATGATAGATAAATAACTGACCTAACTAATTATAGACATGATCCCTAACAATTTTAACTGAAAACTGACTACTCTATGTTCCCTGGCTAAATATTACAGTCAAATGGATTCCCGAGATGCTTAGTGATGTTACAGCTAGGTGTAAAATCATGCTGAATTTCCTCATAAATAGAGATATGCCTTCATTACTATGTGCTTTAAACATACAAGAAGGTGTGATGTTCTCTAACTCAAATGAATAATGACTAATGCCGGAAGATATTAAAATATTGTGTTTGATGCAATGCCTGGAGTTATACAAAACTAAATAAATATATGTTATTTTGGTAAAATGATTGAGATGCAGTCAAGTGAAGAAAGAAATGGGGTGCTAGGGCATTCAATTTGTTAGTCAGTATGGAATGACAAACTATAAAACTAGAAATATGAAATTGAATAGAAATATAAAGTGTTCTATGACTAGTGTGATTGTTAGGCTGGCACTTGTACTAACTCGTGAGCATGATTAGTGAAACATGATGTGCCAACTACTATTGTAAGGAATATTATGATCAGGTAGAGTTTGTTTTCTTTTCCAAGGCGTCCTCCTTCAATTACTATGCCAAATGTTTTTTTGTGTGTGTGATATTATTGGTGAAATGCTCTGTTTGAAGTTGAATATGTAATCAATCTGCTAGAAGTAGTGTTTTTATTTTTTAAGTAAGATAATTTAATAATCCAGCAAGGTTTCTAAATCACACACATAAAAAATAACTAATGTATCATCTAAGATGTTATTATACATAACAATGCATGGATTAAAACATTATTGAATACTTTGCCAGTGTTCTTAGAAATAGACCAAGGAAAATTTTGTACCAGACATTCTTAATATTAAGTTTACCTCAGAGACATCTTAAAACATGGATGCCAAGTTCCCTTCCCAGAACAATTAAAACTGATTATCTAGAGTTGGGGCCCACGGAGTGTTCGCGCTCCCGAGGGATTTCAATGCACTATCCAAGGCGGCAGACTTCCAAGGGAAGCAATGTGCCTAGGCCACCAAGCGTTCACTAGTGAGAATGCAGGACACGCCGCCCTAGGAGGAAGTTGCCAAGGAGGGGTCTGGGCAGGGAAGTGTCACATTTTACTTAATTCTGACTTCATTTTATTTTTATTTAAGTTATATAGACCCAGTTCAAAGGCATTTCCCATGAGCAGTTCTAGGCAACAAGAAAATAAATTTCGCATACACGACATAGATTTATGTACTAGCATCAAAAGGCATTGCAGGAGGTTGAATAAAGCTGTCGTCATTACAAAAGGATAAATGAAGACTAAATCAAGGTGGCTGCATTGGTAACATCTAGCATTCCCAAAGAACTAATAGCCAAACACAAAAATATATAGCACATATAGGAAAGCAACACCTTAGGGGGCTGGTGCAGTTTGCAAAAACATGTAGTACATTGTTAGTATTTGCATAAAAAATAGTTATAGAGTCAGGATAGACTCTTCCAATATCATATGCTCTAAAATTCTGGATAACCACCAACCAGCATGGCATTTCAATTTTGAAGACTACACATGAAATTGTGAGTTAATGTGATTTACAGGGCTTTTCATTTTTTAATTTACCAAAATATTTTGCTGAAACTATCTATGTTAAAATAGTTTTTTACTTAAACATATTTATGTCATGTTTAAAAAATACAAGCAAAAAGGAATGACCTATGATAATCCCACATGATCTTACCACTCTCAAAAGCTAACAGCATACTGTTACATTTCTTTCTAGCACGTTTTAAACTAAAATAAGAGGTCTTCACTAATATTTAGTCATTTTTGTTGTTTTTGGTGTCTTTGTATTTTTTACATAGCAATACACCTTTAACTGGTCTATAATATAATTTACTAATGATTATGTGATATTCTAAGCAATTGTGGGGATACGGTGGATTAAGCATTGGGCTGCTAACCACAAAGTCGGCAGTTTGAATCCACTATTCAATCACTCTGCTTGAGAAAGACAAGGCTGTGTGTTTCTGCAAATGTTCACAGTCTCAGAAACCCTACATAGGTAGCATTGCTGAGCACCAATCAACTGAATGGCTACTTTTCAATGGCTGAAAATGAGTAACAAAGACTGGAGAAGATTTAATGCAATTACATTACAATGTTAGCAAAGAATATTGAATACACTATGCACTACGAGGAAAGTGAACGTTTCTGTTTTAGAAGCTGTATAGCCAGAATGCTCCACAGAATTTCAAAAGCTCCTGAGAAGTCATAGTGCTGAGAATTTATCTCACTAGGAGAATTTATCTCACTCAGGAGAGTCTGTCCCTAGGGAAGAGCATTACGCTTAGAGTGTGGACACAAAGAGGAAGCCCTTCACAAGGTTCATAGATATATTGGCTGCAACAATGGGTTGAAACATGAAAATAACAACAACTGGGAGGACGGCACATGACCAGAGAGTGTTCTTGTTCTGTCGGACATCGGATTGCTCTGAGTCCGAACCATCTTAATGTCCATGGGTAGCAGTGGGTCTGTGATAGCCTAACCTACCGACAACTATTACTCAAATTCGTGTACTTACCACTAAGGCTAGTGGTGAAGCCATTTAGGAAGTCTACACACTTTTTCAGTCTGAAAGCAAGCATGCAATAAGATGTATTAAAATTATTGGCTGAGGGGCCAATTATTGGACAGTAGCCCAGAAGAATTCACTTCAAAGGACAGCACCGCAGCTACAGCTCAGGGAGAGGGATCTGTCCAATCAGAGCACAGAGAAGCAAATGCAGGAGGAGAGAGGGAGTGGAGCACATACTGGCCCACGAAGCGCTGAGGATGAGACCCCTGCTCAGAGCAGCCGATGCACATTATGTCCAGCCCCACCATGAGGCACGACATCCCTTCCTGACCCATAGCACTCCTGAGAACAATACTGGAGACATAGTGTCGGAATGGTGCCAGACCTGACCCCGCCTCATCAAGGCAGAACAGTAGTGATTTGCAACAGAACAGCAAGGGAAGCAGAGCAAAGAAGTCCCGAGGGAGTGCAAAAAATTCACTTTGGGGCCTAGGCATGGCATTGCATCAGATTCAACCAGAAAACACTCCTAAGGGTCTGCTGACCCTTATAGACCTTGAACTATTTCTTTCCTTTGTCGTTGGTTTTTTGTTGTTTTGTTTTGTTACTCTGATTTGTTCTGTCTTCTTTTGCTATCTCTACAGGTCTAGCTAGATAAGATAGACTGAAGAAATGATCTGGATGGGAATACAACAGGACTGTTGGCGTGGGGGTGGAGGAAGGGGCATGGGAAAGGAAGAGCTGAAGGAAAGGAAGGGGTGTTTATGAACCAAGGGAGAAAGGAACAACAAGTGATCCAAATTCACTGGCAAGGAGGGTGTAAGAGGACTGGTAGGGCTTGATCAAGGGCATGTAACCAAGAGGAATTACTGATACTCAAAGGAAGGCTAAGCATGATAGTTGGACAAGAGGAAAGTAAAAGGAAATAGAGGAAATCATTAGGAGGCAAAGGGCATTTATAGAGGTCTAAGTATATAAGAATGTATGCAGGTAAATACATTTGTATATGATGTTGAGGAAATAGATCTATGTGCATATATTTATAAATAAAGTATTAAGGTAGCAGATGGACATTGGGCCTCCACTCAAGTACTCCCTCAATGCAAGAGCACTTTGTTCTATTAAATTGGCATTCCATGATGCTCACCTTCCTGAAATGAAGGCAGAAGACAAAGCAGGTGCATAAGCATAAGTGGTGAAGAAAGCTGATGGTGCCTGGCTATCAAAAGATATAGCATCTGGAGACTTAAAGGCTTGAAGATAAATAAGTGGCTATCTAGCTTAGAAGCAACAAAGCCCACATGGAAGAAGCACACCTGTGTGTGATCACATGGTGTTGAAGTCATCAGGTATCAGACATCAAAGAACAAAAAATCATATCACTGTGAATGAGGGAGAGTGTGGGGTAGTGGCCCAAGTCCACTTGTGGGCAATTGGACATCTCCTTACAGAAGGGTCACGGTGAGGATATGAGCCAGTCAGTCTGCAGTGTAGCAACGATGAAACATACAACTTTCCTCTAGTTCTTTAACTTCTTACTCCCCACTATAATTACCCCAATTCTACCTTACAAATCTGGCTAGCCCAGGGAATGCACACTGGTACAGAGAATAACTGGAAATATAGGCAATCCAGGACAGATGAACACCTCAGGACCAGTGGTTAGAGTGGCAATACCGGGAGGGTGAAGTGAAGGTGGAGTAGAAAGGGAGAACTGATTACAAGGGTCTATAGATAACCCCCTTCCTGGGGGGAAAGACAACAGAATAAAGAGTTCAGGGAGATGCCAGACAGTGTACTACATGATGAAATAATGATTCACACATTATCAAGGTTTCCTGGGTGAGACGTGAGGAGGGAGGGGGAGAATGAACTGCTAATACCAAGAGTTAAGCAGAAAGCAAATATTTTGAGAATGATGATGGCAACAAATATTGCCTCATTATTTTGAAGGAAAGGTATTGATTGATAAAGAAATGTAGCCTAGAATTTACACAGAGCAAAGAGAAGAAAGTGAACCACCTTAATAGAATCTCCTTGGATGTCTGAACTATAAACAAAACCAGATAAATAAATAGAAGACAGGAGTGAGTATAGGAGGTAAAAACTTTAAGATAAGTAAATCTGACACTAGGCCTGGAAACATTTTCTTTAAACAATTTCAAGGTGCCAGACATAAAATCTGGGGAAGCAAATGTGGAGTTTGATATTTTCAAGTGCCCTTCTCATTTTGTCACTAAGTCCAAGACACTCAAAGTGACTCTACAGGAAGGGGAGACATGCCCAGATGTTTTTCCAAATTTTTAACTCTTTACAGGGATAAAAAGTCTGCATAGTGTCTAGTGGTTCCAAACTGCTGACTTGGTAGATAGGTGCCCATCACATGACCAGTATGGTATGAGGATACCTTTTGTCACCAAGTAGGTCTATTATTATTATTTTTTTGTTTTTTATATTGTTGGGCATCACTGCTCTCTGGTGGTCATGGGAGCTACCCAGTGCTGCTCCTGAGAGTCGCTGCTGGATTTGAACCGACAATCCCGTGCGAAGTAGGTCTTCTATATAAAAATCCTTTTACCTTCTGTGACTGTAGAGATAGGTTTTATATGACCCTTCTCAGCCTGGCCTTGGGAACATTTAACAAAAAATTGGACAGAACCATGCAATTAAATTACCTGAGATCCACCAAGAAGAGTAGAATAGTTGCTAAAAATGAAAATAAAGTAATTGACAATCTTGTGAGAATGGGGCCATGCCAATAAAGTGCATACAATCATATGGAGGGAGATTGGTCAGCATTGTCACCCTAGCAGACTTAAAATGAGATAGGAAAGTAGTCATCACTAACACCAACACCACGAGGAGAGAGAAATGGAGCACACCTGCACCCATAAGATCACTTGGACTGATAAGATGGAGACAGAAAGCTACAGGAGAAAGATGGTGAGAAGTGTTGCAAAGAAACAACCATGGCAAAACAAAGAGACTGTCATGTGATGGCAGAGCAGACTCTTTGAACAAAGTGGCAAAGAATGGGTATACCAACCCGCCGAGTGAGCTAGCTATTTTGTGACAGACAGGTGTGCCCCATGGGCATTTATCAGTCAAGCTGAAGAGCGCTTAACACTTGCAAAGGTAGAACAGAGTCTATGCAAAGTTGCACAGGATGCCACTGACCAAGGATCAGAAAGAGGCCAGCCTTCTAATCTTAATGAGAAGAGGTCATCTTGCTGAAAGAACTGCATCCTGAGTTATTCTTTATCCTGAGTTGAATTTGTAATATTCCTAACAAAGCCCATGACTGTGAATTCTGTGTGGTCATTGCAATGAATTATCAAATCTATTCGAGAGGGAGGGCTACTATCAGAATTAGTATATACTGGAGAGATGATTTATGTCTGACTTCTACTTCATAGCAATCAGCCTTGGGATACTGATCTTGATTATCTTCCTTCTCACAAAGTTGAAGGATAACAGAAATGCGTTACCACTTAATCTTTAGAGTTCTTAAGCTTTGTCCTCACCACACGCGTCTCTGCTGTGTTAAGGTGACTGTGATACCGGGTGTGATGCCTTTGATATTTCAAATATTAGCAAGGTAACCAATGGTCTCAGTGAAGCCTTCAGACTAGAGTCAGGGATTAAAGGAAAAATAGGCAATGCATTTCTGAGGAATTTGCCACTGAAAACTGTCTAAATGTCATCAGAACATTGTCTCATATAAAGACAGGTAATAAGCTACACAGTTTCAAAGACAGGCAGAACAGAATGGGGGAAGAGCTGCGGTCCAAAAGTAGAATAAACCTGTGTAACAGGGATAGAGGAAAAGCTTCAGGACCTTTACTTTCTCACAGGGCATAAATCAAATAGCTGCCAACATCTAATACTATGAATGCGGAATGTACAAAGCATGAATCCAGGAAAACTGGAAATTGTCAAAAATGAAATGGAAGGCATAGAATAATATTCTAAGAATTATGAAGCATGAATGAAATTGGCAAGTATTGAATCTAATAATGCTTTGGCGTAATATTCCAAGAATGACAAATTCAAGAGAAGTATTGTCACATTCATTAACAAAAAGAAAACTTGAGATCTATAATATGGTAGTGAAATGTTATCTGTGATAAGATAATATTTATCTTCCTAAAAATAATACAAATAATACAACTATTATTCAAAATTATGCACCAACCATCAAATGAGTGATGAAGAAATTGGAGAGTTTTATCAAACTCTTTGGTCTTAAATTGATCAAACATTGTGATAGTTACATAATTTTGTGTCAACTTGATAAATAAGTGTAGGGGTGGAATGTAGGATTCTGAGAATTCCTCTCTCTATATCTTTGTTGGAGGAGCCAGCCACCCAGAGACCACACCAGTATTGGGCTACTTCTACCACCATTGGAACTAAAAACCACTAGCTTGTGATCTTCCTGAATTGTGATCATCATTGCATGAGACTGCTGGAGTCTAAAGAGTGGTTTATGGACTAAGATCGTATTTCTGGGTTAATATCAGATTTATGTGTCTGATCTGGACTGGGATGCTTTTGCAATATACAATTACTCCTTGATATATAAAGCTGTCTTGACACATATGAGTGGCTCTGGATTTATTTCTCTGTTTAGTCTGGGCTAAAACAAACATGCAATTAAAATGCATTAATAATTACTGGTGAGTAGAATAAGAAATTGGGAAACAAAGCAGAAAAATCTGTGGCTGAAAATTATGGCCTATGTAATAGAAACAAAGCTGGGCATTACATAATATAATTTTGCAAGAATAACAGCTTCTTCATTGAAAACTTTTATCAACAATATAAATGAGAATTGTACATATGGACTTCACCAAATGTTATAAACTAAGGAATTATCTCTCTTTACAAAGAAGAGTCAGGGGAGAGTAAGTAATAATTTCATAAAGTATAAGATTAAGATCCAGCATATAATAAACAAAAATGAGAATGAATTTTTTTTTCCTTTTCTAGCAAGAAAAATGTCAGAAAATAAAACAAACCAAAAACTGTGGCAAAAAACAAAGTATAATGAAGCATAATTTTGAGTATTTAATGGGAGAAGAGCATTTTGATGGGGAAGAAGGCATTTGTACTTGATCATAAAAAATATTCAACTGCAATGCTGGACCTGTCTGACCAGAGCACATGGGAGCACATCAAAGGGGAGGAAGAGAGAGTGGAACATAACCTGGCCCACCAAGTCTTGAGGATAATATCCCCATTCAGAACAGCTGTACAGAGAGAACCATAAGGCCAGTCCTACAGCAAGACACAGTGTCCCTCACTGACCCATGGCCCTATGGGGGGATTGTACTTGGTCTGACCCCACTACACTGAGGTCAAACCCTGAAGGCATGTAACAGAGCAGCAGGGTTAGCAGAGCATGGAGGTCCCAAGGGAGTGCCAAAGAAGACTTTGAGACTAGGGAATGGCACGCCATAAAATTCAACAGAAGGACATGCCTAGAGTCAAACCAGCTCAGATATGATCAAGGTTGGACTGACATCTTGATTCTAAAGTCCCACAATTTGTTATGTTTGTGCCTTCCTGTCACATGTATGTGCCTTCCTGTCACATACCCCAGCACAAGGGAGTACACATGTGACAGGAAGGCACATACATAACAAATTGTAGCTCATCCCCCTCCTGTTACTTGTATGCTTAGTGTACAACTCCTTGCTTATGTGCTTACTGTGGCCTGCATGTCTGAGATTACATAAATTTGTGGATTACGTAACTTTCTCTCTGCTTGGTCCTGACTCTGGAAGTCAGGACTGGGAAGGTAAGCCCTGGCATGCTGTATCTTGTCTGATGTCTCGTTAATTTGCTCCTCCATTGTACAACACCCCATAGACCTATGCAATTGTAGGGAGGCTGGTCCCACACCAAGAAATGAAGCAAATGGCCATCTAGCAGGGACGCAACAAAGTCCACATGAAAGCACACCAGCCTGTGTGACCATGAGGTGTTAATGGTATCATGTACCCAAAGATGAAAAACAATCACACCTTTGTGAAGTAGAAGGGTCAGAGTGGAAACCCAAAGTCCATCTATTGAAAATCGGAAACTCCCTCACAGAAAGAATAGGATAGAGAAACCATCCAGCTCCAAGGAAACACACAATATTCCTCTAGTTCTTTAGTACTTCCTTCCCCTTCTATCAGGGGCCCTGTTAGACCTCACAGATCCTGGAGGATGGGCATCTGCATATTGGTTCAGAAAAGAGCTTACAATGCATGGAATCCAGGATAGACCAACCCCTCAGGAACAGTAATGAGAGTTACCATTTCCTGAGGGTACAGAAAGGAAAGGAGGTGGGGGAGGAGGGGAAGTTGATAGCATAATGGATATATAACTCCCCTTGAGGGAGACAAATAACTGAACTGTGGGTGAAGGGATACATTGGACAATATAAGATATGAAATTATATGTATATATGTATATGAAATTTATTAAGGGTTTACAGGGTAGTAAGGTGAGAGAGGGAATGAAGAGGAACTAATATCAAGGGGCTCAAGTAGGAAATGATTTGCAAATGATAATGGCAGCATCTATACAAGTTCATCGATGTAATTGATCTATACATTGTTAGCATATCTGTAGGAGGCCCCAATAAAAAGCTCAATAAAAAGAAAGAATTTGCTATATTGAGAAGCAATGAGGTTATAATAACTTGAAACTTTGAAAGAGGAAATGATTCCACCTTAGTTGGTTCTTTGGTAAACATTTTCATCGCCACATAAAAAGTCAAAAGATTTTACTGCTCTAGTTAGCGCATGATACAAAGGTTTAAATATACTATTTAAACTATAATTTTAATCAACAAACACATTTAAAATATAACTATAAAAACCAAAAGGCTTTGCATATGTGCTAAATCTTTATTTAGCACATTAGACTAACAGTAGGTAAGGCTTAAATTTGCCAAATCTACTAGTAGTATAAATAACATGCACAGAAAATAAAAATAAATGCTCAGGACACTACAAGGATAAATTGTAAAATTTTAGGATACAGAATTGCTTAAGTACAATTTCACTTATATTACTTGAATTTTTAACTAACAAAAAAACACCTTCATACATTTTAAGTTCCAAATATTATATTGGTCCACAAGATCCTAAAGGCTAAACATCCATATATAACCCACCTTTACTATGTCCTAAATTTGGTAAACTACAATTTAAATAAAAGAGAAGGTAAATACTAGAAATCAACTCACCCAAGCAAAAATCACTGAGGTCTGTGAAAGAACAGTTGAGCACAGTGTCGTTTTTATTCTCCTCATAGTTAACTAAAATGAATAGATAAGCAAATCAGGAAAACAATATATGGAGTTTCAGAAAATATAAATAAGACAATACCAGAGGATTCATTATGACAAAATATCATTAATATCCAATTATATCTAATATCCCATAATATCTAAAACTATGCCCAAACTTCAAAAACTATTTTCAGAAAAATAAGTGGAATTAGTTATTTAAATTGCATGCTCAACAAATGAAAAACACATGTACTTATTGTATAATGATTAATACCTAATCATAGGGAATAATGTCATGTTTGTTTCTGATCATAGGTATAAGCTGATAAATAATATCTATGGAAAGATCTCTATCTAAATATCTCCTGAAATATGTATCTATGCCACTAATTATTATAATATACCACTAGATTATATAGAGAATTAAATAAAGCCAGAATTTTTCTTAGAGGCAAGTATGACAAGACTTTTGAAATACCATCAAGAGGGCCAGTCCTTGGAGAAGGACATAATGCTTCGTAAAGCAAAGGACAGTGAAAAAGAACAGGGCCCTAGACAAGACGGATTGACCCAGTGGTTTCAACAATGGCCTCAAGGCATAGGAAAAAGCGTGAGGACAGTGCAGGGCTAACTAAGCAGTGCATCCCTTCTGTTGCACCTAGGGCAGCCATGAGTTAGAACACACTGGCAGGCACTGAACAATGACAACAATGATTTATATCATTCAGTATAAAATGTTTTTATTTAACCATAAAAAGAAGCAAGGCTATAGAATGATAGTGCAAAGCTGGAAATGGATGGAAAAATTTAAACACACCTCATCCACTCATTAACAGGAAGCCTGTGATTTTGACCTCTGACTCTTTTGAAAGTGCTTATCTGAAAGTATAAGGAGGATAGAATTCTCCCCTTCAACCTCTGCGTTCCAATACTAGTCAATGCATCTCAAGGTGAGCTACTGTTTGCCTGTCAATCAAGACTTGCTTGCAACTAAGAAATTGTCTGTTGAACTTTTAGATGAAGACAAACTATGAAGAAAAGTCCAGTGATCAAATTCTCAAAATTGGTCAAAGAAAATCCTATGAATCTGTTCCTGTAGTGCATAGGGACATCATAAGTAACAAGCCAACGACATCAGTTGACAACAATAATAAATGTGTGATGGCAAGGTGGAGACATGTATATGTGTGTGTGTGTGTGTGTGTGTGTGTGTGTAATGGTGTGGCTGAGGTCTTGTGGCAGCTGTATGTGCAAAAGTGACTGCCTCCCGGGGAGCACTACCAGCACACTCCTCTACCCTGGAGGACAGCAGAATTGATATGCATCCCTAAAATTTAGCCTGTCACTTTCTGTTATCTGAGGCTTAAACGCTAACACATATCCAACGACATTTCTATCCATCCAAATTGTCAATGCTTTACTGTCAGTATGATTTAAGTTTTGTTTGGTTGATTTCTGTTTAGAAAACTGAGTTTTTACTATTATACACAAATACTGTCTATAACTTCTTGCGAGGGATATTATTCATCCATAAATGTATGCAAATAAGCTATTGATTCATGGAATTGGGTGCATCTTCCACAGTAAACTGCATATATTTATCCAGCCTCACATCAGATTGCCTATCTTCAAGGTAAGGGGAGAATAAAACCACATCTGGTCAGTAAATGGACCTTCTTTTGCCCAACAAAGGATACCTGTTCCTCCTTTGTTAGCTTGCTTCCTTACAAAATAAAAGCAAACAAACAAAAAATAACACTGCCGTTGGGTTAATTATAAATCATAATTACCCTGTATAGAGTTTCTAAGGCAGCTTCAACCTTCTCCTAAGGAGTGACTGACGGGTATGTACTGAAAACCACATGGTTAACCCATGGCACAGCCCTAGGACTCCTTCAGCATCCTTCAGCATCCTTAGTCAAGTAAAATTACTTGATACAGGTTTTCTAGAGCTAGTCCATGTATTCCAACCAAATGATTGCATGGGAGCCTGTAAATAATGCATAGATGACTCTAATTTAGGAATTGGCCACTTTTGCCAAGCTCTTGGGCATCTGCAAAGCAGAAATAGGAAATCCCGAGATCGTCATGAAAGAAGAGCCACCATAGGAGCACATGGAAAGTTCCAGCCTGAAATGGCAATGGCAATGAGACGCAGAGCCCAAAGCACCAAGAACAAGCGGAGGAGTTGCACCAAGATTGTAAAACGAAGCAGAAGGCTTCCTAGCCCATGCAGCGAGGTAGAGCTTAAGGAATTGAGTGGCAGATAGGCTGAGGTCCAGAGAGAGATGTGACTGAAAAGAGGTGTTGCTTTTGATGAAAAACTTGACCTTCCATCTTTCCTCTATCTGACTTGAAGTGTCCTATTAATTCCCATAATCATAAGTATTATCTATGTGTTTTTGTGCCTACTGCAGCATATTATTGAATCCAGCAGGTAAGCAGAGTGCTTTGGGAGGGATGAGTAGTCTTCGAAGATAGTAAACAAAGTTGGAAAGTGGGGGAATATATGGCCTCTGCCCGATGGCATTCAGCCTGGGACTAAGATGGAGTTGGGTTTGCTTTCCCCTTGTATAGCTAGACTGGAGGTCTGGTGGTGTAGTGGTTTCACATTGGGTTGCAATCCACAAGGTACACATTTTGCAATCACCATACACTCTGGCCGAGAAAGACAGTACTTTTAAATCCCATTAATAGGTACAGTCTTAGAAACTCACAAGGATTGTTCTACTCTGTCCTATAGAGTCTGTATAAATTGGTATGGACACAATAGCAGTGAGTTTGAGTTATCTATCTATCTATCATCATTTATCTATCTATTTATCATTTTATTGGGAGCTCTTACAGATATTATAACAAGCCGTAATTCAATTGGATCAAGCGTAATTGTACAATTGCTGCTATCATTATTTTCCAAATACTTTCATTCCTCTTGAACTATCTGATATCAACTCCCCTTTATCCCTTCCCTCCCTCACCCTACCCATCACTGCACCTGTATTATTATTCTATTATCTATCGAATTCCATGTCTTACAGTATCAAATGTATCCATTCACCTATGATTCTGCTGTCTGTTCTCCCCGAGTGGGTTTATATAGTCATCAATGCTATCACTTCCCCTTCCCCCAGCCCCGTCTCTTCTCACACACTTACGGAATCATGACTCCCATTGCCATTTCTCAAGGGCTTATCTTAACTAGACAAATTGACATACACAGGTCTAACAATATTAATAAGGTAAAACTAAGGAGAGGAAATATTAAAGGACTAGAGGCTAGGCATGTGTTTCGTCAGTGTTAACCTACTCACACCCTGGATAGATCATCTCTTCGGTGTGGCCTGTCTATGAGGGACTGTCCATTTATCTTTCAGGAGATGTTAGTGTCTTCACTTTTTAAAATGCTCCTTCATGTCAACTTTGATTGCTTGTTTTTGAACTTTTGATACCTATTCCCATCAACACCTCATGATCACACAAGCTGCTGAATTTTTTTTGAAAGCTCTCCATATTAAGGGAATGAAAACAAAATACTGAAATAGCTACTCACCTTGCGCTGTTTTTTCTACAGAGATTGAGGTGACCAAAGTGGGAGCCTGCGATTCACTCTCATTTGACTGGAAGAGTGAGGCAGATTGGCTCAAGCTCTGTGAGTACGTACAGCTTTGGGCGAGGCAAGGCAGGGATCTCCTAGATGGCTTTAAGGATGTTTCTTTCACCATCTCACTCTTGCTTATATTCATACCTGCAAAGGCAAAAGTGGTGAGTTTCAGCAATAAGAAATAACCTGCAGGACTCAGCACAACATTTTAATGCTTGTGATAGTTCTTTTGAGAGAGATTTTTTGATATGTAAACCACAGGAATTCCAATTAATTGAATCAATTGTGTTTATATTTTGTCAAAGTAAATGTTTGAGATTTTTATCCAATAAGTCTGAGAAATAAACAGCTTATCTCCTTGTTTGACCTTTCCTTACATTTCTTAAAGTTCTGTGAAAAGAAAACGATTTTCAAAATGAATACATTAAATGTTACCTTCTTGTTAATAGTATACGCAGTGAAAACATACACCAATCATGAAATTTATGTTTATTGAGACGATAGTAGCAATAACGATTATGATTAAGCCATTGGATAAACTAAACATATATAGTTGGGTTTTCAAGCAGCAAAGTAATTCAAATATATCATACATATTGTATTCAAATATAAACTCAAATATATATATGTGTATATATATATATATGGGGCAGTACAGATAATTTTAAAATAATTTTACTGAGGCCTCTTAACAGCTATCACAATCCATCCATACATTTATTGTGCCAAGAACATTTTGTAAATATGCTGCCATTATCATTTTCAAAACATTTTTTTCAACTTGATCCCTTGGTAACAGCTCATTTCCATCTCCTCCCTACCCCTCCCTTGATAATTTATAAATTATTATTTTTGTCATGCCTTACACGTTGTTGTAACCTTTTACCCACTATTCAGTTGTTGGTCCCCCTGATAGGGGTTAAATGTTGACCATTGTGATCAGTTCCCCTTTCCCCCTCCCCAACTTTCTACTTATCCTTCTGGCATTGATACTCTCATTATTGGTCTTGAGGAGTTTATCTGTCCTGAATTCCCTGTGTTGTGAGTTTTATCTGTACCAGTGTACCTGCTCTGGTCTAGGCAGCTGTGTAAGGTAGAATTGGGTTAATGATAGTGGCAGGGGGGTGGGTGGGGGAGCATTCAAGAACTAGAGCAGTGGTTCTCAACTTATAGGTTCTAGGGGTTCCCTAAGGCCATCAGAAAAGACATATCTTTAGTGGTCTTAGGAACCAAGACATTGCTCCTCTATCCGTTTCCAGAAGGGTCTGCTCACATGCAGATACAACCACATCTGAGTACCTGGCGTGATGACATCATTGCACTAACTCCATCACATACACCTCATACAAATACAGGTGCATGTGACAGGGTTGGCACAATAATGTACTTATGCAGACCCATCACACATGTGTAGAAAGCAGCTGTTGTGTAGAAAGCAGCTGCTGTGTTCAAAGCATCAGTATTGGAGGTAAAATGATCTTTCATGAATTATAATTACTGGGTAAATATAAAACCAGGTATTGTAAAATAATCAACTACTACAAAAAATAAAAAATCTGTACCTTGGGAAACGTACCATCTAGATGCTGCTTGATCTTTTTATATTCAGCTGTGGTTTATTTGACTATTGCCCCCTTGTGATAGTAACAGGTAAGTGAAAAAACCAACAGCCAAGAGAATGGTAAATCATAGGAAACTTAAAAAATGGTATTGGCTGAACTATGCCTTGTATCAACTTTTATATTATTAAAGCTATTGTTATATATTATTTTCATTAACAAACCATCCTGTGACAATGGATTGTGTAGAGAAGAATGCTAAGAAAAGAAGATGTAATGATGTATACTATGGATTATCTCAATT
Organism: Nesogale talazaci; assembly: GCA_004026705.1. Classification (NCBI taxonomy): domain Eukaryota; kingdom Metazoa; phylum Chordata; class Mammalia; order Afrosoricida; family Tenrecidae; genus Nesogale; species Nesogale talazaci. The sequence goes on from PVJH01030191.1 coordinate 16,396, forward strand.
ATTAGAGCAAGAATTGAGAAACTGCAACTTATTATTTGTCATGAAGTTGTATCAGCTGAATCTATGAAGCCAAACGAACTAAAACACCATTTTGATAGCAAGCATCTGAGCTTTGTGGACAAGGAGCCAACTATTTTTGAAGCAAAGCTGATGGACACAAGGAAGCCAGATATCAGTGGTAAGTACCACAAACAAAATGTAGCAGCTGCTGAAGCTTCATATTTGTGGCACTCAATATTGCCAGAGCTATGAAACCTCACACTATTGCTGAGGATTTTCTGTTGCCAGTAGCCAAAGATATTGTTAAAGTTCATGCTTGAGATGTATTTGCTATTGAGTTTGCTATTGAATTTGCTATTGAGTTTGCTATTTGACATTGAGTTCAATTTCCTTTTCTAACAACACTGTCCATAGAAGAATCGATTATGTGTCTGCTGTTATTCTTGATCAGGTAATCTAGGAAACTAAATCTGCTCCACTTCCAATATTTAGCATCCAGCTGGACGAATCTACAGAGGTTCCAAGCTGTTCACAGTTACTAGTTTACACAAGATATATGAATGATAGCGACTTTAAAGATTAGTTTTGTTTTTTGCAAACCTATTGAAATGACAACTACTGTACTGCGCATGATGTATTTGGCACAGTTGATTCATTTCTGAAAGAGCAGACGATCTCTTGGGGAATGGTTTGTGGTGTTTGCAGAGATGGTTCTCCAGCTGTCCTAGGAATGTTGATCTGGGTTTCAAAGTTTGGTATGGAATGAGTCATCAAAAGTCATTGGAACTCATTTAATGATTCATTGACATATTTTAGCAATGAAGATGCTTCCACAAGGGTTATAACCAGTAATGAAAACCATCATAAGTTATGTCAATTTTGTAAGGTTAACCCTTTTTTTTGCAACTGTGCAATGAGTGAGATGAGCTGAATAATGCTCTGCTATTTCACCCTGAAGTGAGGAGGTTGTTGAGAGGAAAATTTTAAAATGTGTTTGAGTTTCACCACGAACTCCAAACATTTTTTTTAATTAGAAAGCAAGGCCTCAGTTAAAAACACTTTACTGCTATAAAAGTGAACCACAGAAATTAGCTTACTTGGTTGACATCTTTGCCACCTTGAATGAGTTAAAATTGAACACTCCAAGGAACACATGCAACATGCCTTGATTTGTCTGAAAAGATCTGATCATTCCAAATGAAACTTCAGCTTTGGCAAAAGAAAATTGGATGAAAATAAAATTTACATGTTGCCTGTCTTATCTGCTTTCTTTGCGGAATATGGCATTTAACCAAACAAAAGGATAATGATGATTATTTCTGAGAAAGAGCACATGCATATGCTTGTACATGAAATATCATCTCACTTTTGAAATCTACCTGACACCCCATTTGCACTTTCCAGAAGCCCATTCACAAAGTTGAAGATGTTCCTGAGACAACACAAGAGGAATTCATTGAACTTATTAACAGCAATGCAACAAGAATGGATTTCTCTACAATTCCCATTATAAAATTCTGGATCACATGTTTGCAGTCATATCCTGTTCTATCTAAGACTGTGTCATGCTACCTTCTTTCATTTCCAGCAACTTATCTTTGTGAAAAAGAGTTTTCCAGGTGGTTGGTTATCAAGTCTAAATGCAGAAGTAGACTTGTTGTGGAAGATGATCTTCAGTGTACTCTTGTAAAGACGGCCCTGAAAATTTCTGATCTGGTGAGAAAAAAGCTGTCTCAACCTTCCCGCTGAGGTTGACTTTTTACACATACTGTGTAAACTGTAGCGTTGTAGTTTACTGTTTGTATTAGTCCAGGTAGACTAGAGAAACAAATTCATATACATGCATAGGGATATAAGGGAAAGGTTTATATACAAGATGAATGGAACATTGAGAAACCATCCCAACCCAGCCCAGTGCAAGGTTATAAGTCCGATATTAACCTATATGTCTAATATCGTCTATAAAGTCTTCTTCTGACTCATGAAGCACATGCAAGGACACCAGGACAATCACAGGCCAATGGGTGCAGAATCTTGTGCTTCCAGCAGCAGTAGAAACATCCCAGAGCTGACAGGGGTCTCCTCATGACTCCTCATTTCCAAGGCTCAGGGTCCATCAGCAGTATCCTTTGGCAGTAGAAGCATCTCAGCCCTGACAGGGGTCTCTCTGTGGTTTTTATGGTTTCAGACGCTTGTGTGGCTTCTCCTCCAGTTCCTCCAGTCTCCAGGACTCAGGGTCTATAGCATGCTGCTGTGTTGTCTTGTCAGTAGACCGTGTCCAAGAGACTGAGTCAAGCATCTCACCTCCAATTCAGAAATACTGTGAGACTTCTCAGAATTATCAGGAGAAATCTATGCCCACACAGAGCCCTCATTGGCTATCTCCAGATTGACATGCGTACACTCCCAGTGCTGAAATTGACACAGTTAGGCGACTGCCACACCCCATTAGTATAAAAAAAAACACCAGATGTAGTAAACTCCAGAACAATCTCTGCTTCAAAGTTAACTGGCCCAGCAGATCTACTTGCAAGCAGTTGTTTTGACTGGACCTTTTTTCTCCTGATTTTGAAGAGACCCTAGCATGACAAACACAAGTATATTGAGGAGAGAACTTATCTGCAATCATCCACTAATCATTATGTTACTGGAATTCAGGTTCTTTTCTTACCAAGAGAAACATTAACTTTTGAAAGGCAGGTGGCAACTGTCAGAGAACACTACCTGGAGGTTCCTAGAAGGGGGATGGGGCTTTCTATCCCAATTAAAAGTTACAGTCTTGGGGATGCCTGGGCGTCGATGTCCTCGGTCCTACAGCGCTGCTCTGAGGCAGCTGTGGACCACAGGGACTCACTGGCAGTGAGTGAGGAGGAGAAACGTCCTTACCAGTCTGCAGAGCTGGCCTCGTTATTCCCCATACTGGTCCTGTCACCAGTCTTTACACCTCACATGCATGCATATGTAGCATTTTAAGGGTTTTTACATGTACTTAAGAATGGAAGTTCTTCCATTAGGGTAATACAGAATTAGACACATGCTTTGTCTACATCTGCACAATTTCTCCATTTCCTCCTGTTTCTATAAGGACATATTTAAACCTATTTTAATTGATAAATACACTTGTGCATATTTGAATGGGAACCCAGTAGCAGATACTTTTTCACGTGTAATTGTGTGGTTCCACATGGTTATCAACTAGCAAGGAGTTCTGGTGGCGCTATTAGGTAGGGTTGAACTGCTGATTACAAGGTGGCAGCCCAAAGCCACTTGCTGCTTTCTGGAAAAAAACAACGATGCCCTCTCCTGAGTGGTTTCCAGTCTCAGAACCCTAACTCGGGATACGACAAGTTGGAACCCACTTTAAGGTACAAGCTGACAGCACCAGATTTCAAGGCAATCGATTTTGACTTTCAAAACCCATCATCTTTTCAGAATATTCTTAGATCTTCATGCACCCCAATCCTGGATAATTCATTCCATGTTTTCACTTGGTATACATTCACAACATATACTAGCAAAACATTCCAAATGTAGAAATCAAAGAACCAACCCAAACCTCAGAAATTATTATGATTCTCTAGCTACAGCATGAGAGAAATGGAGAATGCATTTTCATGAAACATGAGCTTATTTTGCTTCACAGTAGAATAAGCCTATCTGCCATCTATGAAACTGCACTTCTTACACGGATCTGTATGATGACAGATATGAGTGGTAAATCTCCATAGGACACAATCCAATGGGAGATAATCATGTATGCAAGGTAAAACAAACAAGTATTCTTTTCATGATGATGTAAATTTAATCTATTCAGTGAACCATCCATTTATTAAGCAATTCCCAATAATTACAGAATTCTTTTGCTGCATGAGATCTTCACTCATTAAATGGTGCACATTCATAGGGGAAAAGATAGATTAGATATAGATATAGACAGATATTGTTTTAAAGAGAACAATGGTAAGAACAAGGCATTCTATATTAACCCAAGAGAATTCTCCTAATTGATATGGTATTGCCAGTTAAGAATGATCTGTTATTATAGTATGTGATGCATCTTATTTGCCATCTCAATCTCCTATATTTATTTATAATTATTAGGTTTAAAACATTTCCATAGTATACCAGATTATACTCACAGTTTCAGAAGCCTGCAAAATTCCCTAGAACCATATTACCACTGAAAATATTTTCGAAATGCAACAATGAAGAAATAGAGAAAATAAGTATTAAAGATAAGCCAACTATAATTCCTGCTGATGGGCATTTTCATGTATCTATTGCAGCACCATTTTCATTTCATGAGCTATGTTTCTGAAGATATTACACAGAGAGTATTTCATGGAAACCAGCATGATTTAAGCTGAAAATTTGATGTCCTAATGTCCCAGAAGACATACATTTTCTTTTCAAAGTTCCACATTAAATGTCACCCCATTTCTGCTTGGTACAACTCACAGTCTTTGTTCTTTGCTTGTTGTGGTTGAAACTACCTGTACAGCATATTCAAAGTACCTTTCCTTTTATAACTATTTTGCTTTGTAGCTTTACTAGTGGCCTTGAAAAGTGAGCTAATTCTTATTTGAAACTGAGAACTAGAAAACAGACCAAAATAAAATACGAATTTGGGTAAGCTGATGAAACTCCTGAGGTCAAAGACAAACTTTTAGAACTGTAGAAAAGGTTTCACATCCTAAATGTAAAATATATTATTTCTAGAGCAATGTGTAGGTTGACTTTCAAGTATTGCAAGAAAAATTTTGTAAATGCTCATATATCTAAAGACTGAGGAAATAACTCGTATACAACTCTATAAGACAGGGCAGCCCCAAATGGATTTTTCAAAGCTGTGTATTAGATTTTTTTTTAAACAAAACAACTTGGCAACCCTCAAGTTGTTCTCCATTACACCTAGTGCATATGTCACATTGGTGATCCCATTCTTGGAAACATTTTTCTAACCCATTTATTTGGATGGCTCCCTCACTGTTTTAATCCACATCTTCTGCATCTTCAAAACACTTTCCTTTCATGCCCCTCTTCCTTTGTGGAAACAAGAAGTTGCATAGTTCAAGGTCAGGGGTGTAAAGTGCACAGGGCAAGAGCAGCATGCAACTTTTTGTCAAAAGCTGGCACACTGAGATGACTGTGAGCAGGTGCATGGTCTGGTGTCACTTCAGGGCTATTTTTTCAATGCACACATGTTTCCACTCCACACTATTTCTCTGGTCAGTCAGAACCCGAGACACACATTTTTTCAGTAACCCTTTTCATTTTCAAATCTTGCATTAAATTTCACTGAACCAAGCTCCAAGAGAGTCCAGATAACATTCCCATCTTTTCAAGGGACCGTCATCAGTCTTTCAATACAAGTGCATGAATTTTGTTGACAATTTCATAAATTTGGGAAGCTGACAGACATCCAGAATGAGATTTATCATCAATCAACATTTCACCTTTTATTGAAATGGGAAAACCACTCATGCATTTGAGTTTTTCCCATAGTGCTATCCTTGTAAGCCATGCTCAGCACTACCATGGTGTCTGCAACATTTTTCCTAAGCAGGAAACAAAACTTCACAGCTGTACACTGTTTGTTCTCTAAAATCAGCCTTCACAAAAAGTGAGGTTCAAGCAAAACTGTTTTTACAAAAAAAAATCACTGTGACCAGACAGAACCTTTGCAGTTGACATTACTGGGTTCAGAAACTCAGTGAGTTGCTGGATGCTTCCCTCTCAGGAAAATGCACACTAAAAAATTACTGAAACACAAATGAAGGTTGTGCATGATAGAGGGACAAGAATGAAGTAAAAGGACATAGAGGAAAGAACTGTGAGGCAAAGGGAATTTATGGAAGACTAAATAAAGGCATATACATATGTAAATATATTTCTACATGAGTATGGGGAAATGGGTTAATGTGCATATATTTATAGGTTTAGTATTAAGGTAGCAGGTAGACATTGGTCCTCCACTCAAGTACTCCCTCAATGAAAGAATACTTTGTTTTATTAAACTGGTATTCCATGATGCTCACCTTCCTAAAATGAATGCTGAAAATAAATAGGTGCATAAGACAATGGGGTGAAGAAAGCTGATGGTGCCCAACTATCAAAAGATATAGCATCTATGGCCTTAAAGAATTGAAGGTATACAAGTTAGCTCAGAAGCAACAAAGCCCATGTGGAGGAAGCACATGAGCCTGTGTTATCATAAGGTATTGAAGGGATCAGGTATCAGGCATGAAAGAACAAAAAAATTGCATCATTGTGAATAAGGAGGAGTGCAGATTAGGGACTCAAGGCCCATCTGTAGGCAACTGGACGTTCCCTTACAGAAGTGTTGCGGAGAAGAGATGAGCCAGTCAGGGTGCAGTATAACAACAATGAAACATGTAACTTTCCAGTAGTTCTTTAATGCTTCCTTCCACCCCACCTCCACTATCATGAACCCAATCCTATCTTACAAATAAGTCTAGACCAGAGGATGCACACTGGTACAGATAAGAACTGGACACTTGAGGCTGAGCCCCAGTAGCATAGTGGTTGTGCGTGGGATTGCGGCCCACTGGGACGGAGGTTCGATTCCAGCTCCATGGAGCAAAGGCTGGGCCTCCTACTCCCACCACCTGAGGACAGTGATGTCCCCCCCCCCAAAAAAAAGAACTGGAAACACAGGGAATCTAGAACAGATGAACCCTTCAAGGCCAGGGGTGACAGTGGTGATTCCAAGAAGGTGGAGGGGAGGTGGGGTAGAAAGGGGGGAACTGGTTGCAAGAATCTACATATAACCTTCACTCTGGGGAACAGACAACAGAAAAAAAAAGGGTTAAGGGAGAAATCAGACTGTGTAAGATGTGACAAAATAATAATAATTTATAAGTTATCAAGAGTTCATGAGGGAGGGGAGACTAGGAAGAGGCAGGGGGAAATAAACAGTTGATACCAAGGATTCAAAGAAAATGTTTTGAGATTGATGAGGGAAACAAATGTACAAATATGGATTTGTACACAATGGATGGATCGTGATAAGAGTTACACATAAGAGTTGTTCGTGTATGTGTGTGTGTGTGCAAAAAAGGCAAAAGAGAACCCTTGAACTTCTTTGCTTTCTGGTAGATCATTCACAATGAGAATAAGCATTGATTTTAAATTAGGATATAGCATTTAAAGTCTTGAAGTCCTTCAAAAAACTATAAAGCTCTAATGTTGGCAGCTTTATCAAGAGGAATGTGGCAGAGGAGTGCAGGCTGTTCTATTTTGATGAGCTCATGGGTGGTATTTGGGTTTTGGCTTACCTATCTAGATTTAGCAAGAAAAACTGGAATATGCCATGTCTCAGATATCTGGAGGCTTTGATACTACCAATATATAAAATAGGACAAGGATGACATTTTTAAAACTTTAAAAGCTGGCCCAATCTCTTTCAGTCACACAAGATTATTAGTACAAACCATCAACTTTTAATTAGAGTCAACTTTGTTGATTAATGGGGTTTGAACCCAAATATACTATGACAAGTCTAACCTACTGCATCAGGGCACAACCTGTTCTATATTTTTAGCCTGCTTATGAACATTTGCAACCATGGAACTTCCCACTTCTTGCCACCTGCTGCTGTTCTTACTTAAGGGTTTCTCCAGGCTCTGCCAAATGCTGGTGATTTCTACATCTGTTTGGTATTTTGTAATGGAAAGCTCATTTTAAAAATATAGGAATGGGAAAATGAGTTTACTAATACAAGAGAAAAAACACAACCTAAAATAACTAAAATTGTGTTGACTCTGGACACACTGAAAGAGAGCCGCCAGAAATTCAGGCCAGATTCAGAAAAGGCTGTAAAACAAGTGATATCATTGCTGATGTCAGATGGATCTTGGGTCAAAACAGAGAGTACCAAAAAGCTGTCACAGCATTTGGAAACTCAGAAAACATGCTTTCATTGACCTCCACGGTGTATGATGCATACACAAAAATGTAAACAGGTATGATTTATAAATAAGCTCAATATATATGAAGGTTCTTAGTTAATGAGAGAAATGCCCCTCCCTCACACTTATGCTTCTTCAAGCCCAGAACATGTAAGTGCCTCAGTGCTTGTATGAGATCTTGGAACAGGTGCTGGCCCACCAGAGATCTTTCACTAGCTCTTCCAGGTGATTCACAAAAGACATGCGGCACTGCTGTTGCTGCTGCTGGAAATAAATTAGGATGAGCAGAACCAACATGTGTCAGTGAAAGTACACACGTTTCTATGAACAGTTGAGGGAATGGCAAACTGAGTAGTGTCAGTTCTGTTGTGGGCAGAGCAGGGGTCCCTCTGGCTAGACAAGACTCCCGATTGGCTCACTAACCCTTTGAGGGTTACAGAGAAGATTGAGTGAAATACACATCTCCCATCTTGGACACAGACTCTATGTAAGCCAGAATGGCTTCCGAGATAGGTAATTTTGTGGATATTTAAAATGCCTGGAACTTTCAAGCATTGCTATTTCAAAAAATAGTGTCTTACTGACTATTGAAACATAATCCACTGTGTAGGTCATAACAAACTATGGTTAGCCTTGAGCAGAATGGGAATTAAAGAGCACATGCCAAATCTCCATGGGTTAAGAGGCATCTGTGTATACAGAATGAGGAAATGCTGAAAAGTGTAAAATTAGGAAAGATGTGCATTAGGTTATATCCCCTCACCATACTT
>PVJH01030192.1:0-25101 GCA_004026705.1 Nesogale talazaci
CCCAGCATTGAACACTTTCAAGGTTTTTAAACATGAACATGCTTGACCATTCGCTCTGGAAAAGAGTAGACAGTGTGCCTTTTGAGACATAGAAACCTCTCCAGTCTCAGGAAAAGACGGGCTAGCTCCTTCTTCCATTGGTTCACTGTGGTAGAAGCTCACCTTAACCCCATTCTGAAGACACCTGGAATCATCGCAGGCAGGTGGTTCCTTAATGACTGTCAGCGAGCGGCATTATGTCTGGATTTCACGGACGTTCAGTCAAAATCTCTGGGCAGTCTCAAAGAAGCTTCTCCACAAAGCTGAGCCAAGCTGCAGAAAAGCAGGGGTCTGGTGCGCGTTCTCGGAGAACAAGTGTGTGTGTCATCCCCCCCTTCCCACCCCCCGCCCCCTGCCCTGTTCCTGGTCGTCAGCAGAGAACAGCAAACAAGGCTCCACAGAATAGAAGAGGAAACAGAGACGTGGAGTGACTTGCCCAAAGCCACCTGGCAAGTTTGGCGGCCCAGGGTCCTTGGCAATGCTCTGAGCCTCCCCAGGCAGGGGCTAGCCAGCCACATCTAGCCAACAGGCAAGTGTGTGACTTTTTGTTCCGTTCTGATGAGAATGGGGGAGAATCATCTCACCTGAGTCCAGCATAATTTAACCAGGCCCCCCACCTACCCCCAGCCACATGGCAGACCAGGCTGGGCCACGTGACTGAGGCTATGGGAAGTCTTGACAGGGTGACCGGGGCCATGAACTCGAAGGTGGAATGCACACATGCGGTGCCAGGGTAGGAATAGGAGGCATGCATGAAATGCCTCGTGGCCAGATGCTTATATGACCCTCCAGGGGAGTAAGAGGGACCGGGAGGGAGAACTGGGCATCGAAGAGACAGCCAGCACCTTGCCTATCAAGTCTGGGCACCTGCCGGCTAAGAACCCGACTCTCTCTCCTCCAACCTGGAAGGTGGCCGAGTAGACACCGGAAGAGTTGGGATAGAGAGAGATGAGGAGGACATGGGGTCTGGGGCAAATGGACCCAGGGAGATGCCCACCCCAGGTTTTCATGAGATCACCTCTTTCCCCCCTCTGCTCACCACCCCACAATCACCTGCATCCCACTAAATCCAAGGACTCCTACATTTGCCCGTCTACCCGCTCTGTGTGGCCAGTCGGTTGGGCACAGCCCTTCAATGTAAGCGGTCCCACTCTGTTGTCACTGCTGGGGGGACACCATGTCCATCCCAACAGACAGTGATCCCGTCCCACAGGGGCGACCTGGCTGTCCCCTGAGGGAAGCAGATGGGTGGGCCATTCTTCTGTGAGCCTCACCGGGTGGTTCCAACCCCTGACCTTTAGGCTCGGATTTGAGGGCTTAACTGCACACCCTTGGGGCTCCTAAAATCCTTTCGCTTAAGCCAATGGGGTGGCAGCTCCAGTGCCACACTGCTGAGAAGAAGAAAGTGAAAAAAGGCTTCCAGGCTAGAACGTAGACATGGTTGTCCCAACTGAAAGCCGGCCGCATGGGAGCAGAGGCTCGGCTGCAGCCCAGGTCCATGGAGCAGGTGCTGGTCTGCTTCTCCCACACCAGCCCCATCTCCAGGGAAAAGGTGGGGAGGAGGGACCCCAGTGCAGCTTCCAGATCCAACGAATGAGCCCCGCTCTGACTCTTGGTGCCCCGAGACAAAGAGGGGCAGAACCAGGGGGGAGCCGAGTCAAGGGTCTGCTCTGAAAACTCAACCAACATTGCCCCCCCCACACATTCATTTCACTCTCACAGAGGCCCCCTAGGACAGGGAAGACCAGCCACTGTGCACCTCTGAGACTAAGCCTTTAGAGGACTAGAAAGCCTCGTATGGCTCCCTCAGAGCCAGCCGGTGGTTTTGAACTGCTGACCTGGCGGTTAACAGCCCAATGTGTAACCACTACACCACCGGAGCTGCACAGGCCTAAACACCACCCTGAGTCCTTTGACAAAGTCCACTTGTTGGCACCCTTCGAAACTTCCCTTTGCAAATGCATCATGGCGAATTATTGGCAGCTCTTCTAGCTGAGTCTCTAACACCCACCAAGCAACTCTTCCCAGATGGAACTGGGTGACAGATGCTGATGGCAGCACACGATTCAGCTGTGAGTGTTGCCACTCTGATGGGTATTAAGGGGGCCCTCTCCATGCAGGGGGCAGATGGAGCACATGCCCTGGACTCCAAGCTTGCTGTGCAGTACCCTTCCATGGTCCAGGCAATAGCTGTGACATGAGAGAAGGGGCAGAGTGGTGGACTTACCAGCCCGTGGAGCAAGTACAGCCAAGTGCTTTGGGGCAAGAAGCTGGCTTGTGGACTGGGGTGGGGTGCCTTGGTGCACTTAATCCGGGGAGCTGGGTTTGATGACCCACAGAGCTGGAGCTGCGTACCTTGGGACTGATTTATGAGCAGCCTCAAAGAGCCCTGTGACACACTCTGGCTGCTGAGCGTCCCCACCTGGGAGCTTCCACAGCAAACCCCGCGGTCAGGACATGGTCTGTGAGAGCAGAGCAGGCCCCCATAATGACGTCTAGAACCAAGCTGAGAAGGAGCCAGCAAGTGAGCTCCCAGAGACAGAACCTGGCAAGGCTGCAGGGAGCCAGGGCCCATCGCCCTCCGGGCAGAGTGTTCCTGAGAGAAGCAGCATGTGCTTCTGGGACACCACCCTCACGAGACCAGTGATGCTGACGGTGCCGACAGATGCTTTAGTCTCTAAGCACACAAGCAGGCCAGCACCCTGAGGAGCTGGGCTGGGTTGAAAGGGGGCCAGTCCTGTGCCTGGGTCCTGCTTTGGCTACACAGACGCTCCGAGCCTCTTACAGCTCTCCCACCTGCAGAAGAGGGGCGTGAGGACACAAAGCAACACCGAGGTCAGGCTGCGGGAAATCTCCGAGCCTGTCTCCCCTCTGAGAGCTCTGCTGTTCATCGACCTTCTCCTTAACTGGGCGGTCTTACACACCGGGGAACGCCAACTCTACAGTCCCAGCTCTCCCCTGAAGGAAAGACCCACTGTTTTCATGTGAATTCATGCCCACTGGGCACCTCCCTTCTCTATAACCTCTGCCCAGAGGCCCAGGGGCTCCAGCGCCAGGTGAATCCAACTCTCAGGGCTGTGGCCATCCCTTCCGGCCATGGGACCTCTGCTCCCTACGTGTCCCAGGAGGAATGGGGTTCCCAGCTTGCAGCCAGACCCTAGATCAGCCATTCTCACCCTGTGGGTCGCGACCCCTCTGGGGAGCGAACAACCCTTTCGCAGGAATCACCCGATTCCTAACAGTAGCAAAATGACAGTGATGAAGGAGCAACGAACATGATTCTGTGGTGGGTGGGGGAGGTTCACCACCACATGAGGAACTGTATGAAAGGGTCGCAGCGTTAGGAAGGTTGAGAAACGCTGGCTTAGATAGTTTTCAGGTTCAACCACTGTGAGAGTTAACGTGTATCCTGCCAACCTGGTCGATACATGCAGGTGGATTCATTGAAGGGCGGAGAGATAAATGGCTCAGTGACCCACACGTTTCTTGTTCTCTGGTCCCTTGTTCTGTGCTGGCCAGACGGGTGTGTCTGCAAAGCTTGAGACCAAAGAGCCCATCCTGTCCCTCCTAACAACTTTAAAATCACTCAAGAGCCTTCAATATGTTTTTCCAAACAAATCAAATCACCATGATCTGAAAGAATCACCTTCAAATGTTTTCCACGTGACTTCAGAGCCGCATGTTCGTTCTCACTGAAATAGCAGCAGTTTGCCGGCCACTGCCCTAGCCAGTTCTCTGCCTCAGCTGACCAGGCTCAATCCTGGGAGACTTCCCTGAGAAGAAGTCACATAGACCTACCCTGATGCAGCCCTGGGTGCTGAAGCAGCCGCGTGGAGACCCCTGCCAGCGCTGAGATGCTGACACGCTCAGAGTCGACTTTCCTCCTCCATCATTGCATGTGTTTTGCAAGTTTGAAGAGGACTTTGTAGATCAGTGTCAGACATATGGACTAATGGCAGACTTATGGGCTTGGACTGCCCTGGGCTGGGATGGCTTCCTAATGTATATTTACCTTTTAGATAAAACTTTCTCTTACAGACATGTGAGTTTCTGTGGGTTTGTTTCTCTAGTGTCCCCAGACTAACATAGACACTGACTGGCAAGGCAAGCTCTGAACAAGGACAGCGACTCTGGGAGCGGCCGGCCCCTCCCCTGTTCAATGGGGGATACCAAGGACGGCAGCAGCAAGCACCCCTTCTAGCCCCCGAATCACCTTCAGTCACGGTGACCACCTGGCTCCCTCCCCACACAGGGTAGTCAAGCTTCCTACATCGGTGGACAGTGATGGCACAGCTTCCTGAAAGAGCCCCACACAAGCCAAGGGCATGACTCACTGCTCCTCAAACAAAGCGAATCTGTCTAACGTGTGGACAGAGCCAGACACACAAACACACACACACACACACACACACACACACACACCAGCCTCCCGCCCCCAGCCTCTCACCCAGCACCCTGGAGATCAAAGCCCTGTCTCTAGCCTGGAGCACCCAGAAGCCTGCTTCCGAGTGAACCCACAAGGCACCCAGCCAGGAAGCCTTCGAAGCCAGTGAGCCGCTGGCTCCTGGACAAGCCTCTGTCAGCCTCCCCTGGAACCCATCTGGTGCCCAGCCCAGGAGTCCATCGAGGTGCATCCCCCGTCAGTGTGCTGTCTCGGGCTTCTCAAAGGCCAGAATGGAACAAGACAGCGTCCCCATCGCAGGCTGGACTCGGGAGGAAGCAGGTCACTGAGAAGCTGGGAAATGGGAGGAATGTGTTGCTTTGTGGGACATTCTGAGCACCCAGGTCCCATCCCACGAGCAGCTCCCAGGCAGGTCCAGGCAGGGCTGGTCAGCTGCAAGGCAGCTGCATCTGTCCCGCAGGCAGCGGTGGGTGCACCTGAGCTGCTTCGGAGACAGAGCTGCGAGCTGGGAGCCCCGCTCCGCCAGAAACATGTAGGGAGCAGAGGTCAGAAGCAGTTTCCACAGGCGTGAGGTTCAGATTCACCTCATGGCCAAGCTGCAGGGCCCCAGCTCTGTAGAACAGTGGAGCCGGCTCCCTCAACGAAGCAGCCAGAGGCACCCCACTGCACAAGTCGGCCGCACAGCTTGATTGGTGCCCTGGGCTTGCTACATCTCACGTTCTGGCGCCTGGCCCCTCCTCTGCCTCTTCCCCTGGGGTCACAGCCGTCTCCTGGACCAAGGAGGTTGGTTGTACAGGCATCTTGGGAGACATCCCAGAGCTGAGCCCCCAGCCCCCTGATGGTGCAGGACGATGTCCAGTGCAAACCTGAGCTCCGGGGTGCAGGGATCCAGAGGAGGGAAGAACCTGAGGGATTCACGCAGCAGGGACCTGCTCCTGGCACTCTCCTACCAAAGCCCTGGTGGCCTGGCAGTGATGCAAGGTCAGCAGTTCGAAACCACCAGTCACTCTGTAGCGAAAAGACGAGGCCTCCTACTCCCATCAAGCGCTACAGTCTCAGAAACCCACCTGGGGCAGTCCTTCCCTGTCCGATAGGGTCGCTGTGAATCGGAATTGACTTGGTGGCAGTGAGGTTGACTTGGGCACTCACCTCAGGTGCCGTGGGGACACTTGAGTGTCTGGTGTTGCCTGGTAACCACAATATTGGCAGTTCTAGCCCACCAAGTGCTACATGGGCAGAAGATGAGGCTGTCTGTTCCCATAGAGATTAAGTCTCAGAACCATTAGACAGGGTGACGAGGGGTCAGACGTGGCACGGTGGCCGTGGGCTCAGTGGTTGGGTTCTCCCCTCGGTCCTAATCCTCTGCTGTTAAGGTGATTCTGACTCGCAGTGACCCTGGGGGACAGGGCTGACCTGCCCCGGTGGTTTCCAAGGCTGTGACTCTCCTCTCTCCCAAGGAGCAGCTGGTGAGTTTGAACTACTGGCCTGTGGGTTAGCAGCCCTGTGCCCTCAGGACCCCTGCCCACAGATACTCTGCTCCTGGAAGCCTGCCTTCTGGGGAGGGGCCCAGACTGGTGAGTGCTGGGTCCCCGCTCCTGTCTCTGCTCCCAGAGGTCCCATGCTGCACTGGTAGAGTCCGCGCAACTCCAGGGAAGCTGTTACCATCCTCAGATCCAGGGGTGAGGCAGGTGATCACGGGGCAGAAGTGAGTTCAGGACTGAGCGTGTCCCAGGATGAGGCTCAGGAATGAAGGGAGCCTCTTGCTCTGGTAATGAAGCAGCCCCAGGCCCACCTGCCACCCTACCCGTCACCACCTTGGTCTTACTGCAGTGGGTTGCATTGCTGTGCTGCTGAAAACTATGTGTGTTAGTCCAGGTTGACTAGAGAAACAAAGTCATAGACACTCGTAAGTGTATAAAGAAGAGCTTTATATACAAGAGCAATTGAATATTGAGAAAGCATATATTCTGGACCCAGTCCATTCCAGGTCCAGCCCCTAATCCTATATTGTCCCATATATCCAATAATCTATAAATTCCTCTTCGGATTCACGAAACACATGCCATGTCACTGAATGCAGGAAGATCACAGGCAGCGGGTGGAAAATCTGTGGGTCCAAAGGTGGTTGAAGCAGCTCAGCACTGGAGTAGGTCTCCATATGGCTCCTCCAGCTGCAGGCTCTGGCTCCACCAGCCTCTCTCCATGTAGCTTGTCAACACCAATGTCTCCCAGGGAGTGAGTGTGTGACCCACCTCCAGTGAGCTACTTATCTCCTTGGCGCCTCCACATGAGGTCATCAAGCTGCAGCCTGATTGACAGGCTAAACCCCACCCCTTCACTCTTAAAGTCTCCGATTGACGACAGATGATGTAACTACCATGTATCCTGCCTCACTGGTATTTCTAATTGGGGACACTGAAAGTTATGTCACCGGTCTTTCTAATCCCAGCAGGGTCACTCGTGGTGGACAAATCTCAGCAGTCTCCAGGTTGAGACAAACCAGGAAGAGAGGCCTGGCAATCCACTTCTAAAAATCAGCCATCAAAGACCTCAAGGATCACAGCAGACAGACAACAGTTCAATATCGTGCTGGAAGCCAAGCCCCAAGATCAGGAGACACACACTAGCGCATTGATGCCATGGCCACCATTACGGCTTCCAAGGTCCCAACAGCCAAGGAGAGGTCACGCTGGGCAATGTCTGTTCTGTCGTGTGCAGCAGCATCTTGAGTCAGAGCCTGCTCCATGGGGAGGGGCGGACAGCACCTAGGGCAGTGGTTCTCCACCTTCCTTATGCCGTGACCTTTTCATACAGCAACTCATGTCATGGTAACCCCCACCCCCCAACCATAACATTACTTCTGCTGCTACTTCATCAGTCATTTTGCTACTGTCATGAATCGTCATGGTAATATCTGATACACAGGATCTATTTTTCTGGTTGCAAGTTGAACATCATGGAAGCATAGTGGATCATAACAATATGTCATAATATACTGTGAAATATTTATTTCTAATGGCAAATAAATGGAATGTTGCCTGGAAGCTCTGTGTAGCATGGGTAACAGTCTTCACGCCTGGTACTGGTAGGTGGATGTCTCTGCATGTGGGCAGACCCACCTGGAGACAGAGGAGAGGTGTCTCAGTTCCTAAGATCATCAGAAATAGGTGTTTTTCCGAGGGTCTTAGGAGACCCCTGTGAAAGGGTTGTTCAACCCCCAAAGGGGTCACAACTCTCAGGTTGAGAACCGCTTGTGCAGAGAATAAAGAGCCTAAGAATGGAACCACGCACTGAAGAGAGGAGACTGCAGAGTCAGAGGTCAGGTGAGCTAAGGACCCAGTGGGCCAACGCCCCCCGGGTGGAAGGCAGACAGGAGAACTGGCCCAGGGGCACGTGGAGCCTGGCATCCTTGGGGAAGGAACCCTGGTGGCACAGGGGTTGAAGCGCTCTGCTACTAACTGGAAGGTCTTCCGTGGGCAGTGCCCTGGAGGAAAGATGAGAGCAAGGTTGGGGCACTTGTTCTGTTTAGAGGGCAGCCTTAGGAACCCAGGGGGTGGTCTGCTCTGCCCTGCCACGTCTCCTGACGGCAGATGGACTCGAATGAACAGCAGTGGGTTTGGTTTGGGCGTTTTCCATCTCCACTGAGGCAGACAACCAGGTCTTTCTCCTCCGAAGCTGCTGGCTGGGCTAGAACCACCGACCCTTTGGTGAGCAGGCAAGCACTGAATCGTTGTACCCCGAGCTTCCATGACAAGAGTGATGGGGGGATGGGGGTGGGATTTGAAGCAGGGGCAAAGGGACAGGTTCGATCTGAAGGAGGGGAAGGCCAGGAGGCAGTGGACGAGGGAATGCAGGGTAACATAAAGCACAGAGGATGGCCAGGGCACCCGGGAGAGCTGTTCGGGAAAAGGCCTGCAAGCCCGGTAGTCAGGGTGGCCTCGGCCGCTGGTTAACCACATCCCTGGTTCCCACTTGGAAATTTAATTAAAAACCCAAACACCGAGTTTCCTAGCTGGCGTGCCAGTGGCCCTGGGTCCTCTTTGATCAGAAAAACCTCACAGACTCAAGCCGAGACCTCTGCAAAAGTCAAGCAAACCATCAGGAGAAGAGGGGCCACGGAGAGGCTGCTCCCCCCAGAAAGAGGGGACCCCGGGCCCAGCAGGGGTTCTACGTAAAGGACCATGACACACAGGATGCAAAGGTCATGGAGTTTCAGGGAGGAAGAGGGGCTGCAAGCTGGGAGCCATGCCACCTGTCCCAAGGCCAATTAACTCACCTACCACAAACCGCTGGGCTAGCAGCACTCTAGCCTGACCCAGTAGACAAGGGGAGCATGGGTTGGCTTATGCTTACTCCACCATCCGCCGTGGACAGTTTCTCATCTTCTCACCACAACCACGCTGCTGTTCCTAAGCAGAAGCTGGCATCTGTCTCTCTCCCAGCCCCAGAGGACATATGACGAAGCCGGACCCTCCTGGCCTCTAAGGTCAAGTGACCAGATTTTAAGCAGGACACCATTGACGGGGGTGAGGGCGGAGTGTTTCTTGATGCAAAAACTTCATAGAACGCAAAAATAGCATTGCAATATATTTATTTTAATTTTAAAACGCCGCGGGACGTTGTTAACTTGTTAAAAAGCGGGGCGTCTGGTCACTTTACTCTAAGGGGCACCTCGAGGCCGTACGTCTTCCAAGACAGATCAGCAAGTCCGACTGCTTTCGAAACTTCTTCTCCAGCACCACGATCCAAATGCATCCATTATTGTCCTTCCTTCTTCAGTGCCCAACTTCCACACGCCCAGGCGGCGTCTGAAAATGCCGAGGCTTGGGGGAGGCGCCCCTGAGCCCTCCACGGCGCCGCCGCAGTGGATTCCAACTCCCCATCAAGCAGGCCCCACATCCTCAGCACGGGACTCACCAGAAACACTTGAGATGTGGAGACAAGGTCGAGGTTGTCGAGGATGTCGTCTTGCCTGGATCTAAAATCAATGTCCATGGGGGCAGCAGTCAAGGGTTTAAGAGGCATGCTGCGTGGGGTGAGTCTGCTGCACACAACCTCTTTAGAGTATGTATTGAAGAGCAAGGATGTTACCTATGAAGGGGACTAACCCTGTCTGTTTCACATACGTGGCGGAGGCACCAGACAGGAAGTGGGCACAGGCGCAGCACTTGAAATGGCCCAGTGCACATCATCAGGGCCTTGGAGCCAGGAGGAAGAAGCCGGGAGACAGAGTCGTTCAGTGCTCACCGGTGAGCCTCCAGGTCAAAGGTCTGAGCCCTCCAGTCCCTCCGTGAGGCGCCCCGGTGGCATGGTGGATACACGGTGGGCTGCTGACCACAAGTTCGGCAGTTCGAAAGCACCAGCCGCTCCCTGGGAGACACAGGAGGCTGTCTAGTCCCATAAAGAGCGGCCGTCTCCGAAACCCCCAGAGGGGGGTCGACCCCGTCTTCTGGAGTCGCTGTAAATTAGCATCGACTTGATGGTAGAGAATGTCGGGAGTCACCCCGCTGGGTAACCATGAACCGCCAACCTTTCCATTAGTGGGCCAGCAACTTAACTACTGTGCCACGCAGGGACTCGCTCTGGGAACAACTCATTTTCCTGATTAGCTCCTAACTGGCCCCACTGGCTGCCAGAGACCGGTGACAAAGAAAGGGAGACCCGGTCCATATAAGCATCAAGACACCCCATATATTTCGAGTGAAAGAGGGAAGACGCATCTCTAGAGCAAGTCTTTCATTGGGAGGAGGGCATTATCAGGCTGTGGTGC
The DNA here is from genome assembly GCA_004026705.1 of Nesogale talazaci. Lineage (NCBI taxonomy): Eukaryota > Metazoa > Chordata > Mammalia > Afrosoricida > Tenrecidae > Nesogale > Nesogale talazaci. The sequence goes on from PVJH01030192.1 coordinate 10,212, forward strand.
CAGAAGTTATGCGACAAGTATTTCAAATCCCAGCAGGACCAGCTAGAGTAGGCAGTTCCATCAGAGCTTCCAGGCTATGGGGGACCAGGAAGAAAAGCCTGACAATCCACTTCTGAAAATTCACAGCAGTGCTGGAAGGTGCCCTCCACCTCACCCTGCCGCAGGTAAGAGAGAAGCAAGACTTCAAACCCCCTCATTCCAGTGTGACCCCCTGCTGCAAATTTGACATTGCACTCCCAGATCTAGCTTCCACTAAACTACTGGAGCCCCTCAGTCCTGGGGAAAAGAGGGTGGGAGGGCAGGTCTAAAGGCACAAGTGTTCTTGTGGTCCCTTGACTGGCCGTTTGGGTTTCAACCACGTACAAAGGCAGCTGGTTTCCAGAGGTCTGTGCACAAACCTGTCCCAACACACCAAGGCCGGGAGGGGTGATGACTCACATCTCAAAAATAATGCCTTGGCAGAAACTTGCCACGTCAGCATTCTTCTCCGATCCACGCTCCCCACTCCCCTACCTCGCACGTGTCATGGGGCCAACCGGCATGGCCTTTGTGCAGACATTTTCCCAGCAGCACCTGGGAGACCGGCCGATTACAAATGGGGTAACTTTGCCTCACAACGTAATCAGATGGGGAGACGCTCAACTGGGACCACACCAGATCCTTCGGAATCTATCCCTTAAATCTAGCTGGCTCCCTCTCTTGAGTACCCAGGCACCCTCTTGGGTTTGCCCTTTAGGGGAAGGAAACTGCCAGGGTTTTCTTCTGAGGCACCCTTGGGCGGGCTTGAGCCACTAACCTTTCAGTAAGCAGCCCAGTATGTTAACTACAGTGTATGCCCTCTGCCGGCCCACAGATGCATAACAGAGGACAAAGCCTAGGGCCCAAAGGAACATGAGAAGCATGTCCTTCCGAACACCCCGGGCCTGCCTTCCCTTTGCTTGCATGTATGCACTTCTCTCTTCACTGGAACAAAAGTGAAAGACTGCACAACACCCCAAATCAACACAAGCAGGAGCCCAGGCCCCCTGGAGGAGAGCCAGGAGGGCTTCCTGGAAGAAGAAAAAGGGAAGCTCTGGGGCTGGGGAAGCTCGCTCCAGGCTGCCCCTGGCTGAGATCTCTGGTCCACTGGATGCTTCTTCAAGAGTCCCTCTGTGTCTGAATGGCCTGGACTGGGTCAGGGAGCAGGAGGTTGGTTAACAGGTATATTCCTGAGCCTCCCCTGATGCCCCAAGATCAAAACAGAACTTTTCTGAGCAGGAGGCAGTTTGCCAAGAACATTCACACAGCACATGCAATTCCTATGCAAACCACCCTTTCAAGGCCAGGGGGCCAGGTGGGACCCAGGCTGCAGGTGAGGAGTCTGGATAGCACTCAGGTAGAGTTGGGCACAGCAATGGCTGCGGAGAAGTGAGAGACCAGGAGGGGACTACTGAGTTGCTGGGAATGGTGGGAGGTTGGGGGGGGGTAGTGGGAGACACATGGCAGGCAGGTAGGGGCAGAAGTGAACCTCTAGGATGACTTAGTCACAACATCCCCAGCCCTTCTCCCAGAGAAACTTCCTGTTATGATCTTTGCTGGAGTTGGCTGGTTATAGAGAAGTCGTCTGTGTGTCCGGGAGAGGAGACAAGTCGGGTTGAAGGAGGGGAGCAGGAGGGGAGCCATAGGACGGCCCTTGGGAGGGGGTGCAGTGGAAAGGGGGCATGGACAAGCTAACGGGCTATTTCCAGAAGGAAGAAGAAAAGTCCATTGTCGGAGGCGAGACCCACAACAGGCATCTGTTTTGCTGAAATGTGAAGAAACCTCAAAACTTCCTCTTCCCAAACAAACATCGCCTCCACTCCCCGCCGGCAGCCACTCAAGCTTGAGAGGCCGGGCGAGACGCTTGCAGACAGCCCTAACGCTCGCGTGTGTTCCTGGCCCAGGGCTTAGCCTCAAGAGGCCCCTTTGTTGTGGGGGGCAGAAGCAGCATCCCTCTTCTGGGTTTCCCCCACTTCACACTACACGCTCTTATGGAAGACACTCAGGCAGCCTCCCCGGGCCGTATCCCTTCCAAAAAACCCGTCAAGCTGGCACTCCTCACCCCCCAGCTCCCTCACCCCTCTTGGGCCACTTATGTTCCCAGAGACCCAAGACATGGGAGGGAGTCCTGGGTGGTTCAACCAATCCACATCCTCAAACAAAATGTTGACCATTTGGGGTTCATCTGGAAGGAGCTCCAAAGAAAGGCCAGGAGATCTACTTACACCAAAAAGGTGGGGGGGGGGGAGGTGGAGGAGGGGGGAGCAGCCATTGAAAGCCCTCTGGAACATAATTGGAAGCCGACAGACAGATGGTGCCCCCTCAGCCCCTGGAGTCACTGCTGCTATCTAAAGAAATGGGAGTCACTGCCTAGTCTCCTGGCTTGATGATGCCGAATGCCGCTCCATCTGCTGAAATAACCGGGAAATGCAGTATTTGCTGAGGTTCGCATACTTAGCACCCCAACACACCCCTCGAGCCGGCATGAGTCACCTGCACGGGCATTGCGTGACACGCACTCAGCAGTCACTGTGGCGGTTCTCACGCACACCGGATGTCATCCTGCTTCTCCTCCAAAGATGTGTCGGGCAGATTGGCTAACCACCCAGTTGGTACTCTGGGACAAAGTCTCCCTGGAGATCTGGCTGAAGGTGGATGGGGAGACCTTGAGTTGCTTCACTAGTGCCCCCACCCCCGGGAGCCTGGGAAGAGGGGAGGGGCGGGAGGAAAGGGAGCATGCATTTCCTTGAGCTAAAGAAGGAAGAGCTGGGTTCCTTTCAACCCTGACCCTTCTTTAGAATAAAGCCAACTCTACCCCACACCCAACACCCACTCTTCACAAGCCAGCTTTTCCCACCGTGAGAGGGGAGCACTGGATGCTGGGCCAGACAAAGCACATTCCCGTGGCAATTTCAGACACAAGACTAGAGCCTGAAAGTGAGTTGTTGCTGTATCGAGGGCTATTCCTGAGGTTGGAGGCCCGCTCTATGGCTGCTATGTGGAGAGGCTGGGTAAGGAAAACATAGGGGAATTCTAAGCGCTAATCTTGCAGATTTTCTCTAAGTTTAAATGCATCTCAAAAGCAAAATGTTCTTTCTAACAGACAGGATTTTCAGCCCAGCCGCCTGAGTCTCCAACCAAGACATGGCTAAAACATCTGGCGACGTGCTCCTGGGGTGAGTTTGAAGGGAGCCACTAACCCAAACCGTGGAATGTGTTATCAGAAGGGACCAGTGCCGGCAAAGGGCATCGTGCTTGGTAATGCACAGATTGCTTCAAAAAGAAGATGAGCCTCACAGAGATAGACTGACCGCAGTAGACCTGGACACAGTCAGGGCTCTAACTGGACAGTGAGGGCTTGTTCAGTTGTGCACAGCTCCCGTCACCACCTCCTGGCTGCAGTGCTTGGCAGTGAACACTCATCCAGGGTCTACTGTGCCCTGCTCCCAGATGTGGTCCTGGCTGATGACCAGGTGGTACAGGTGCTCAAAGCCTTAAAGAGGTCACAAGGGGATGGAAATTCAACTCAATGGCAACAAGTTACCTGTTGCCACAATGTTGCTTGAAAGCAGAGAGCGTAGTTTCTGATAAATTTCCAAAGGCATTCATTCAAGATGTGAACCGGTCTGTGGACACCCGGATGCTCCCCAGAGCACAGCCTTGAAGGGTAAGGTTTTGATGCCTGTGAGGAGGGCCCGGTGAGGCTAAACGGGATTCCTGCAGGGAACTGGAATGCAGCACTACACAGTCGCAACATGGAAAATGTTCCTCTGAAACTGGAGGCAGCGAGGAGTGGGCTAGACTGCTGAACTTCACCCGCTCGGGAATACAGCGCACTGCCAGCACCACAGGGGAACTTGGGTAGGTTTTGCTTTGCATCTGTGTGTAGTTGTTTTAAAAAAAAAAACATGGAGTGAGCAAAGATGACTTTAAGATCATCTGGTTGGAGAGGTTATCAATCAATCAATTGATTAACACGTCATTTTTGCCTAGGTCGCCCAAAGTCAGGCTGAGGGGACTGAGGAGGTCTGTGTGTTGGGGGGGAGTGGGGTGGTTGCTGCATGCACATGGGCAGTTCCAGGGACCCCCATACAGCCAAGGGCAGCTGAGAGGAGACTGCTGGGGGAGCGGTATACCAGAGAAAAGCTGGACTCCCCATCATTCATTTGACAAACAGAGTCAATGTAGCAGCGCCTACTCCAGTTCCTCAGCCCAGGGAAGCAACGCATACACAAAACCTCTAAGAGAGAAGGCAGTTAGGTACCAGCCCCCAAGGCTGCTTTCAGCTCCAGACTTGGGGATTTGGAAAGGTGCTGGGCCTAGCTAAGCCTCCTCTCCACACTGGCCAGTTCTCTCGTTTAGAATGGGGAGACACTCGAATTCCTGCCAGCCCCCACTCCCCTTCGGAAAACCTGTCCACATTTCTGTCAATCTCTCGGCCCACCCTCCGCCTTCCACTGGTGACCCAAGCGTCACAGTTCAACCTCACCAAAGGTCCAGTCATCCAAAAAGTGCACCCTGGAGACTAAGGTCACTCGCTTGCGTTGTCCTCTCCAAGGACCTGGCCAGCTGTGGCCGGGTTGCCAGTAGGTTGACGCGGGAACTCCCGGCGGAGGGAACGCTCCCTAAATAACAAGCCACGCGATCAGCGGCTGCGTGAGTGCCTTTGCGGAGGCAACTCTGTCCCAGAGGTGGACCAGGTGGCCTTGGGGCGCAAAGAGAGAGACCGAAAACCCCCAGGATGGGGACTTGCGCAGACCACCGCGTCCGGGAGAATCTGCTCCACCAGGAGGCAGAGGAACCGCCAAAGGGATCTCCGCAACGCTACCAATTACAAGCACAAAAACTCCAGAGCAAAACCCTAAGACGTTTAGAAACCGATGCGGGGCGAGGGGTGGGGGCGCACCAGCAAGACGTCAGACCCGATCGCCTGCAGGAACCGCAGCTACACTCACCTGCAGGCTAGCGCGCCCACTGCGAGGAGGAATAAACCAATCCTGGACGCAGAGAAGGCCGTGCGTCCCCCAGGCTGCGTCGATCCACACCAAGTAATCCACGGTCGGGGCGTCCCGAGCCCCGTCTCTAACCCAATATCCATCCAAGGCAGAGCGTCACCAGCCGGAGCTTCTGCGCGCCGGGCTCCAGGTGTCACGCGGCCATCGCCGGGCGAGGATTCCCCAGCGGCCGCATGCCCGTCCTCGGAGATGGGCGCACATCGAGGGTGAATCCGGGCCCCCGGAGGGCCTCGGGGTGCCCCGCACCACTCGCATTCGAAGCGCACCCAGCTTGGCCGCAGCCCCTCGCGGGTCTCCGTTGCGCATCGCCAGCTCCAGTTCCCAGCTTCAGCGCCCCGCAGGAAGCCCCTCGTTGGCAGAAAGAGCCCTCTCCCCGCGAGCCTGTGGATCTGCCCACGTCCGTGGCGCAGCAAGGGTGGCCGTAGGGCTGGAGAGTCCTCAGGGAGGTGAATGAGCTGCGGGGCAAGGACCTCAGCCAACCTTGGCTGCACCTCCGGAGCAGAGAGTCGCGCGCCCGCTCCACCTCCGCGCTCTGCCGCAGGCCAGGCCATAGCCGCCCTTATATAGCGGCTGGACCGCTGCGCGCGGGCGGGAGGAGACGGAGCTGGGCGGGTCCCGTAAGAGGCGAGGCCTGGGGCTTTCTGGGAATTGTAGTTCCGCGTGCCCAGTGCCGCCCACTTAACCCAAAGCCGAATGCATCGCCATGGAGTCCTGTCCAACATTTCCGAGACTGTAACGCACTCTGGGAGAAGAAAGCCTCATCTTTCTCCCAAGGAGGGGCTGATGGTTTCAAACCGCTGACCTTCCAGTGAGCAGCCCGACCCACCTAACGCCACAGTTCCTGCAAACGCGGAGGAATGGGTTGGGGTTTGCTTTGAGCCCAGCAGATCCAAGTCGCGGTGCGCCTCGCCCACCACCGCAGCCCCCCCACCTTGTCCTTTCCATCATCGACTGGGTTGCGATTCTGATCGGCTTATCAGTTGCCGCCAGTGAGCCCCCATGCATGGAGACCTCATCTATGTCAGACTAGAACTGTGCTACATCGTCCTTAAGTAGATTACCACACCTTTCTTCCAAGGTGCCTGTGTGAGTCTGGGTTGACTTAAAAAAAAAGAAAGAAAGAAAGAAAGAAAATCACAGACACTCATATGTGTATAAGAAAGAGCTTGAGGGCCTGAGCCCCCGTGGTGTAGTGGTTGAGTGCAGGACTGCGGCCCACAGGGCTGGCAGTTCAAATCCAGCAGCAGCTCTCCAGGAGCAAGGCTGGGCCTCCCACTTGCACCAGAGGGCAGTGATGTCTACCACCCCCCCCCCCCCGCCAAAAAAAAAAAGAAAGAAAGAAAACTTTAAATAAAAGCAATTGTATATTGAGAAACACCCCAGCCCAGTCCAGATCCAGTCCATAAGTTCGATATTAGACATTATGTCTGATACTAGTGCATAAATTACTCTTGAGACGCAAGCAATAATACTGAATGCAGGAAGACCACAGGCTGGTGGGTAGAAGGTCTTGTGGCTCCAGTGGCGGACAAAACATCTCAACATGAGTCCGTCCGGGTCTCCACGTGTCTCCTCCAGCTCTCTGAGTGTTTCAACAGCAAGAAAGGGAAGGTGAAGAGAGTGGGTCTGGCCTCCACGGAGCTATTTCTCTCCATCATGCCTCCCAATGAGGTCATCAAGCTGCAACCTGATTGACAGACTAGACCCCACCCCTTCGCTCAAATTGACAGGAGATGATGTAACTGCCACAGTGCCTCTGGGTGGAACGTCCAGCGTTTCGGTTATGGTCAGTGCACACCAACATTGGCCCCAAGTAGGGGCTCCCAAGTTTACAGACGAGTGTAGGGTGGCACAAGGCCAGGTGGTGTGTCGTTCTGTTGTACATAATCATTCTTTTGACAGTTCATTCACATTCTTCTTCACTCTTCTCATTCATCAACCAAGCTTCCTTTCATGGAAAGCAATTAAAGGGACCATGGCTTGGGGCAGGTGCATGGTTGTGCTCAAAGTGACATCTTAGCTTTAAAAAACAAAACAAAACACACCTTTAAGAACTCTGGCAGTAGATTTGCCCCGTGTGAGATCTCATTTGATGTCCCGGTGACTTCTTCCCAAGGTCATCCACTGGGGGTACAAGTGAAGTGAAATCTTTGACAACTTCCATCTTTTCTCCCTTTACCATGATGTCGCTTATTAACTCTGTGGTGGGGGTTCTGTTTCCTTTCTGACAAGGTGGAAACCATACTGAAGGCTGGGATCTTTGCGCTTCATCAGCGTGTGTTTCTAGCGCTCTTAATTTCTGGCAAGCAAAGCTGGGTCATCTGTACATCATGGGTTGTTCGTGAGTCTTTCTCTGGTCCCGGTGCCATATTTTTCGTACAGTTCAGTGTCTCCAGTTATTTGCTCAGCATATAAATCGAACAAATATGGTGGAAGGATACAACCTGACACCTACATCCTTGGTCTATATGTGCAGCTTACAAGTATAGGTTGCCATTCTTCTAGGCCACCCATACTTTGTCACAACCCTAGCTGAGATGGATTGACACAGGTTAATAGGATGTGCTTTCATCTAAGATCTACCTGACATCAGCTATCATCCCCCATTGATAGGTAGGTTTGTTGTGCCAACATGGCCAAAGAAGGTGGGTGGGTTTGTTGTGACAACATGACCAGTGAGCATGTGAGATCAATTGAAGGGCGGAGATATAAATGACTCAGCAAGCCTCACCTCTCTCCTCTTGTTCTTAGATCTTCATCCTGTGCCTCAATCTGCAAGCTACACTCCCCGTGGGACACCTAATCCATGGACTGTGTTGCTGTGAGTTGAGGTTCCTACAAGCCCTGCTTCGCCACGCTACTGGAATATACATCTCTTGAGCTGGGGACTGTCAACCCTGTCATTTGGCTGACTATTGGTGACCTGCCTTACTGTTTGCTGCTTGTGACTGTTTAGCCTGAATTGCTCTACAGAGGACTACTCGGCGGCACCAAGACTCGAAGGACTGCTGGTGTACTAACTGTCTCACACAAGCGGGTTGCACCGAGCCATTTGTACTGCTTTGTAGATTATTTAACTGTTTATTTCTTATGTTAGATAGCTTTCTATCTATATAAATATAGAGAGAGAATTATTAGTGCCTTGGTTTTGTTTCTCACGAGAACCCTGTCTAACACACCTCATTTCACCACCTCGTCTGAATACAACGAGAATTTCTGGCAGTTCCCTGTCAAATTATCTCCAACAAAAATTTACTTGCCTATGATATTGCTCAATGATTTCCAAATGTTACTAGAGCATTCTTTTCTGGAATGGGTACAAACAGTAATCCCTTCCAGTCGGCTGGCCAGGTACTTGTCTCCCAAACTTCTTGGCATCGATGAGCGAGTACTTCCAGGGTTGCATCTGTTTGTTGAAACATCTCGCTTGGCATTCCGTCAGTTCCCGAGGGTTTATTTTTCGCCAAGGCCTTCAGAGCAGCTTGGACTTCTTCCTTCAATACCACTGAATCTTGATCATAGTCTAGCTCCCAAAAGGAGGTTTTTGGTTTGTTTGGGTGGGAGGGAGGGGTTGTTTGGTATCTTGACTGTGTATTTCTTCCATCTTCTTTTGACACTGCCTGACTCATTCAATATGTTTCCCTCAGAATCCTTGATATGTTTCCCTTAGATAGCGAGTCCTTTTTTTTTTCTCCTTCAACTCTTTCAGCTGAAGAAACGCTGAACCCAATCTCCCCTTTCAGCTCACTCGCTCCAGGTTTCCGCACATTTCATCACAATCGTCCACTCTGTCATCTCAAACCTGGTCACCTCCTTGCACGTCACAGTGCTGTCCCCATTTGCTTTAGCTACCTGATGTTCAAGAGGAAGTTTTAGAATCTCTTCTGACATCCACTGCCTTTTGCATGTTCATTTCTTATCATTCTATGGGGGCCTTTTGCACGTAATATAATAATCCATGATCCAGTTAGATCAAGCATAATTGTACAATTCCTGCCACCATCGTTTTCAATACACATTCTTTCTTCTTGAGTTCCTTGATATCAGTTCCCCTTTATCTAAAGTGACCAGATTTTAAGTGGGACACCATTGACGGGGGTGGGGTGGGGGGGTGGTTCTTGATTAAACATTTGGTCTATATGGAACAACAAAAATTTTCATAGGATGCAAAAATAGTATTGTAATATATTTATTTTAATTTTAAAATGCCGTGAGATATTGTTAAATTGTTAAAAACCAGGATGTCTGGTACTTTACTTTATCCCCTCTCTGCCCCCACCCTACCCCCGACGAATGTTTATTCTTACCTTGCAGGCGCTTTATTGTTGCTGTTGCCATATCTTACACTATACACTGTATCCCATCACCTACAATTCTCTATTCACTCCCCCAAAGTCATCTTTGTTCTTGCTTCCCTTCCGCTTCTCTTCCCAGACCCCCAGGGAATCATTTCCTCCATTACTATTTTTTAATCATTACTATTTTTTTAATCATTTTATTGGGGGTCCATACAACTCTTATCCCAATCCATCCATACATCAGTTGTATCAAGCACATTTATACATTTGACATCATCATTCTCAAAACATTTGCTATCTATTTAAGCCCTAGGTATCAGCTCTTCATTTTTCCCCTCCTTCTCTCCACTCCCTCATGAACCCTTGCTAATTTATAAATTATTATTTTTCATGACTTACACTGTCCGATGTCTCCCTTCACCCACTTTTCTGTTGTCTGTCCCCTAGGGAGGGCTAATGTGTAGATCCTTGTGATGGGTTCCCTCTTTTTTCCCCCCACCTTCCTTCCCCTCACCCTCCTGGTATCTCTACTCTCATTTTTGGTCCTGAGGGGTTTATCCATCCTGGATTCACTGTGATTCAGCTCTGATTTGTAACAGTGTACATCCTCTGGTCTAGCTGGATTTGTAAGGTAGAATTGGGGTCATGATAGTGGAGGGGAGGAACTATTATGGAACAAGAGGAAAGTTATATGTTTCATCGGTGCTACATGAAATCTTCATGCTATCTTCATGTATGGCTATATGAAATTTTCATGCTTTCTTTGTGTGTGACTACATGAAATCTTCATAAGAAAGACTACATGAAATTGTGTTTCTTCATAAGACAGGCGGCATGAAATCTTCATGTTTCTTCACAAGAAAGACTACATGAAATAGTTGTGTTTGTTCTCAAGAAAGGCAACACAAAATCATCGTGTTTCTTCATAGGAAAGACTACACAAAACCTTCATGTTTCTTCACAAGAAAGACTACATGAAATTGTTGTGTTTCTTCAGAAGACAGACAACATGAAATCTTCATGCACAAATGACTGCCCTTAAGAATGGGGAACTCCACAGAGTCCAGTTCTATGCTGCATCCCACAGGGGTCTCCATGGGTCAACACTGACTGTGGCTGCAGTCTGGTTTGCTTTGGGCCCCGGTCCCCCCATCCCCTCACGACTCACCTGGCCTTTGGATAGTGCATGCCTCCATGAGTGAGGTTAACCTCAGAAGGGCAGATGTTGGGGGAGGAGTGGAAGGGAGCAGTGAAACTGAAATCCCCTAAAAGGACCCCCTGCAGACCAGGTATTGACACGGAAAGGCCAGGACCCATGGACATGACAACATGATACACTCACCGGGGTGTGTTTTCCAGGCCAGAGGAACAGGCCGCTCCATTCCCAGCAACCCCATGAGTGTCACAATCGTGTGTGTGTGTGTGTGTGTGTGTGTGTATGTGTGTGTGAAGACTTACAGGGTAGATTGCAGTTGGATGCTTCACATGTCATGATGCAGCCAATCCCTTGTCATTCCCTCCATGCACCATCACCCACCTCCCACTTCCTCCCTGGGGGGCCCATCTCCCTTCCTCCTTCCTTCCTTCCAAACCCTTGGAACTTGACTCTTGGGTCAATGCTGCTCTTTGGTCTTAGAGGGCTGGTTATTTTTGTGCAGAGCTGAGTTCAGGTGCAGACATAGGGCCATCATCTCTTTGGGTAGGGATTTCCCCAGACTCTCACTGTCTATAAGGCTGGTCTCTTTTATGACTTTGACTTTGAGTCCACAGTTTTTCACGGGGTTTCCCGTGATTGACTTTTCTGGAAGTAGATCACCAGAACTTTCTTCCAAAGCACCTCACAATCAATTCAAACTCCCACCCTTTCGAGTGGCAACTGAATGGGTGAACCCCCATGGACCACCAGGGGCCCCCTCTCTCTGGACAATCTGTGCAACTCTGTGGTGAATCTCAATTGGTTCTCAAGTAAAAGGTTTGCTGTTAAAATGAAATATAGATACACATACAGCTTTTGTAACTATCTAAGGAGCCCTGGTGCTGCAGTGGTTAAGCGGCCAGCAGCTAATCAAAATGTCAGTGGTTCAGACCCACCAGCTGTTCCTCAGAAGAGAGATCTGACCATCTGCTGCCATTCAGACTTACAAACAGCTTACCTTTCTTATGGGTCCATCCCTCTCTGCCCTTTAGGATTGCTGTGCATCAGAATCAACTCAATGATTTGTTTGTCAATATCTCTCACACAGAGAAGGGTAAACACTTGTAATGACAAGACTCACATATGTTAGGTTTCCACAGGCACCGGATCAGTTCATGACTCTCTGGTCTCTACCCATGGTTGATTTCACTCTTGACCACGATGATACTGTCTTAAGGCTAGTTAATTTATTAGATTTTAATATTCAGCAACAGAATATTTCCTTTCTCTTGTCCCTCTCCCTGACATTCTTGCCTCGGTGCAGTTTCACACTCAACTCAGAATGGTGATTGTGTCAGTCCGGGTAGACTAGAGAAACAAATCCATAGACATGCATATGGATATAAGGGAAAGATTATGTACAAGAGGAATGGAACATTGAGAAAGCATCCAAACCCATCCAGCTCAAAGTCATAAGTCCGATATCAGCCCATATGTCTGATACCAGTCTATAAAGTCTCCTCCCAACTCACGAAGTCACAGGCCAGTGGGTGCAGAGTCATGGCTCTGACAGGGGTCCCCTCGTGGCTCCTGGTTTGCAGAACTCAGGGTCCATTAGCAGTATCCATTGGTGATAGAAACATCTCAGCACTGACAGGGGTCTCTCTGTGGCTTTTCCAGCTTCAGAGGTCTGGTTCCATGTGGCTTCTCCTCCGGCTCTTCCAGGTCCTCGGACGCTGCCATCTTTCTTGTCAGTCGAGTGACTACCAACAACTGGGAAAACTCTCTTATCTCCACGAGGAAAATACCGTGACACTTCCCAGAATTCTCAGAGAAAGCCATGTCCACAGAGATCTTATTGGTTATCTCCATATCGACAGGCTAGCCTCCACCCCTAGACTTCCAATCATGAAACTGACATCAAGTATATGACCGCCATGGCGGCTGTCATCGTTGCCAATGTCGTTGTATTTGTTGTCTCTTTGTCACTGTTGTCATCGTCGTCGTCGTTGTTGTCATTGTCGTTGGGCCTGTTCCACTTCAGAGTGACCCCAGTGCAGCAGAAGGAAACACCGTCCTCACACCTGTTGCTCTATCTGAGCGGCAGTCACTGTGCTGTGGAAGATGGGTCTTGTGGAAGAGCCTGCTGCCCTTTTCCAGGACCTGGTCTCTTCTGAGAACACATCCGGAGGCTGGACTGCTTCCAAAGCAGATGTGACTGAGTTGGTCCTGCCAGGCCCGATACGTGGATTCAATGCCTCTTCTCCAACACCACAATTCAGAAGCATCCATTCTTCCGCACGCTTCTTCATACCTTGGCCCGCTTTCATGTGCATGTGAGGTGATGAAAACACCAGGCACCAGGCACCCTCGGTCTCCTCTGCTCTTTAATCCTTTCAAGGGGTCTTGTGCCACAGATCTGTGAACCAATGTGACCTCCCCATTGACGTGGTGGCTGCTGCCTCCGTGAGTGCTGGTTGTGGATTCAAGTAAAGCCCAATCCTAGAAAACTGTTGTAGTTAGTCCCTTTGTGGGGATTTTTGTTCGGGGGTCAGATTTAGAATTAGCATGTCAAATTTCATAAATGAGTCGATAGACGTTTTGCCCTTGCTTTGCACGATGCTCTTCTGAAGCATTTTATTCTCTTTGGGGCCATTGGGAATGATGCTGGTGCCTTCATTCCCATTTGGAGTTTCACTGCCCTGCTCCGGCAGGAGCCTTGGTAGCCCAGTGCTGAAGCCCTGGGCTGCTCAGGACAAAGTCGGGCCTTTGAATCCACTAGCTGCTCCACAGGAGAGGGATGTGGCAGCCTGCTCCTGTAGCTCCAGACAAGCTCAGATCTCCCCACTTCCCCACTCTTCCCGTCCCGCCTCCCCCCCTCCCCAGAGCTGTTCTAAGCTCCCATAGGGCCATCACGAGTCAGAACTGACAAGACCATGGGTCGGCTTGGTTTGGCGCTGATGGATTGGTCAGAAGTACAATTGATGGGGAGGGGGGATAAGGGGGAACCCATCACGAGGTTGGATACATAGCCCCCCTGTCAAGGGGACGAATAACAGAAATGTGGGTTGGGTGAGGCCTCAGACAGTGGAAGAAAGGAAATAATACTAAGAGTACATAGTTGATCGAGGATTCATGGGGGTACAGGGGGTGGAGAGAGTTTATACCAAAGGCTCAAGTTGAAAATGTTTTGTAAATGATGATGACAACATGCGTATAAATATGTTTGATGTAAGGAATGTTATAAGAGCTGTAAGAGCCCCTGAAACATGATTTTAAAAAGAAAGAAAGAAATGCTATACCCCCCAAAATACAATTGATTTTCTCATTTTCATCACGCATCCTGAAACCTTGCTGAACTTGCCTGCCGGTTCTCATCCAGTTCTGTCATGGATTCCTGTGGATTTCACAGCTAGATCACATCTCTGCAAGTAGAAATGGGCTGGGGAAGGCTTTTCTGAGGGACGGTGTTTGGGCTCGAGCACGAGGGGAATAAACCAGCTGTGCCAAGACCTGGGACATCTTCCAGAAGAAGCACCTACTCCAAGGTCAAATCCGATGAAGGGACATTCTTCTTCTCTCCCAGCTTCCAGATCTTTCTGAAACTCCCTGCCGTCTCTCAGTTCCTCCATGCAGAATAAGCTGGGCTCTGCAGCCACTGTTTGCAGGTCCAGGACCTCTCAGGGAAGGAGCTGAGCCCTGGCTGGGTAGCTCTCACAGGGCCTGCGGGGATCCCCTCTCAGTATGCTACAAACACCAGGGGCTGCAAACACCAGGTCAGTGGTTTGAGGCTCACAGCCATTTCTCAGGAGAAAGACAAGACTTTCCTTTCCAGTAAAGATGCAATCTCAGAGTTGGTCAGACAGCTGTGAGTGAAGTTTTGGATGTGTTTTTCCCAGGAGGAAGGCTGACAGATAAGTTGGCTATGTGATCTGGTTTAATTAATAGCTCAGACCGGTCTCCCACAAAGGTGATTGGTTGATGTGCACCTCCAGGCTAATGTTTAAACCTGCACTCAGGTGAGTTACCTACTGCTGTGGGCCAGGTACTCACAGAGAATCCCTGAGGATGGAGATCTCCTTCGGGCTGGGGGTTCGGTTTCTGCCTTGTTACCACACAGCCTCTGCGGTCCCAGACGTTGGCCCACCCTTCCATTCCAGAGACAGAAGGCCACTCTTCTTAGAGGTACCTCTCTTATTTTGCTTCCTTGAACTTTCTGGGTCCCTAAATAGCACCTTCCTATCCAGGGACCCTTCATGGTGTCCATACTGAATCTTGACCTGGCCCAAGTGGCAGGCCTTGGAACCGGACAAGGGAATGCAGACAGTGTCAGGTCAGGGGAAAGATGTACATCCTGGGTGAATCCTTTGACCATCTTACTCAGTCTGTATGGTGAGTCATCCATCTGAGAAGCCGGACTACCA
>PVJH01030193.1:0-25111 GCA_004026705.1 Nesogale talazaci
TAGACAGGGAGATGAAGGCAGAGGTGGGGGAGGGAGCAGGCCTGGCAGCAGTCGATACAGGACAATTTCTTCCTGTCCTCTCGCCCATAAAATGTTTGTGGCCAACAGATTGCAGGACATTCCCAGAGAGGCCACAAAAGGCAGTGCTGCCCAGCGGGGTCAAATGGGGCTCCTGGAGCACAGCCCCAGTGCAGTGGGGCTGGTGAGAGGGCGGGCCTAGAGGAGCCACAGGAGACGGGGTTCTCAGAAGGCCCCTCTTGAAGGAAGGAGTATGGCATCTGAGGCGGGCTCTCCCTGGCAGGCAGGGCCAGACATTTCTGTGGCATCTGCCACCCATCACTTCCTAGGCTTAGCTGCTCACTTATTGAGTCCTTATTTGTAATCACTCTGGGGGGTGGGGTGTAAGTTTTTTTTTTTTTTTGCATCACTGCTCTCCGGTGGTGGGAGTAGGAGGCCCAGCCTCACTGCTGGAATTGAACCTTCGTCCCAGTGGGCCGCAGTCTCGCGCACAACCACGACGCCACCGGGGCTCAGCCCATAGTATTTTTTTTTTTTAACAAATAAGGCAGAGAGGTTAAATGACTTGCCCAAGGTCATACAGCCAGTCAATGGTAGAGGCCGAGTCTGAAATGGGCCCTCTTGCTTGAGCGTCTATGCATCTAACTACAGGCTAGCCTGTGCTCCAACGGAAGGGGTCTCTGTGCAGCGTTCCCCATTGCCTGGCTACATCCTTCCCACTTCAGGCTTATCATCTGGCTGATCAGGGGGGGAACAGAAGTGTCCCCTTGATTAGTTGTCGTGGCTTCATAAAGATGTCCCCGAGTGATTCGGAAAAGTGGAGTAAGTTTATGTCTCCTCCTCTTGAATGTGGACTGGACTTGGTAACTTGCTTAGGAGGAACGAGAAAATGGTGGCCATTATAGAATGTCACTTTTGAGATTAGGGTATAAAGACTGCATCTCCCATTTTGGCGTTTTCTCTCTCTCTCTCTCTCTCTCTCTCTCTCTCTCTCCTAAATTCCAATCACCGTATAAAGAAGTCCTGGCTATGCTGGAGCGGCTATGGGCAGGAGAACCAAGAGAACCGAGGACATGAGTCAACCTTCTTCTGAGTGGACCCTCCAGCCTCATGCAAGGTTTCGGATGACGTAGCCTGGTCGACAGCTGCATGAAAGCTCATCAGACACCCTGAGCCGGAACTAACGAGTTAAGCTGCTGCTTCTGGATTTCAGATCCTAGACACTGCCGTGTCATAAATGCATGTTTTAGAATGACATTTGGCAGGGTGTAACGCCAGGTAATGAATATGCTGGGCCAGTTTTCTTGTCTAGACTCTCAATTGGAGTTTCAGCCTTTGGGTTAAGCCACTTACTTTCCAGGTCTCCCTCAACCCTGAGATAAATAACTAGCTGAGCTAATCTGCTGGATAATGGCTGAGCCCAGTGGACGTTTCCAATCTGGTTAGGTGGTGCCATTCTGGAAATGGTAATGTGACCACGTGATCATTCGGAGGAAACCCCCCCCACACACACACCAGGCTCAGGCCACTTGGGTGTGACCAGACTCCAGAGCTTTTCCTACATGGCTGCTTCTCTCCCAGGAAAGCCAGACCTTGCTTTGGTTAGCAGGTCAGAGTCAGGGCTGATCAAAATAAGAGTTCAGGCCCCACAGACCCCATCTCTGGATCCTGGGAGTCTTGAGAATTCTCTGTTCTCTGCTCCACTGTGGGAACAGCTACATTCATGGCCCTCCCCTTCCACCCCCTGCCACTTCCCCTTAGAGTGCTCACTCTTTTTTTTTAAAAAAAAATTTTTTAAGGCATCACTGCCCTCTGGTGAGCTGCTGCTGGATTAGAACCGCCAACCCAGTGGGCCGCAGTCCTGCACTCAACCACTATGCCACCGGGGCTCAGCCTGAGTACTCACTCTTGTCTGGGCACCGATGCAGAGTCGGAGGGCAGCACGGTGCGCCTGTGCACAGGGTCACTGTGTGTGAGGGCACCGATGTCACATGTCTGTGTGCCGGTGGCCTCCATGCAGCCTGTCTTTGTGTGCCTGGGCATTTGGTGTATGTGTTTCTGGGTGGGAGGAGCACGTGTGCCGTTTTTCCTTCGATCTCGAAACGTCTATGCCACGACTTCGTGTGCCTGCAGGATGGCACTGGGACGCACAGCAGGGTCGTGGCGCTTCATCCTCTGTGTGTGGCTGTCTGGATTTCCAGGTACAAGTGCGGCATGTGCCTGGGCTGCGGTTCTGAAAGGGTTAAGGGAAACAGGCGCCGCCATAACTCTTAATCATAGCTTTGCAAGCTTAGCCAGTGCCCCTGTTGAAAAATGTTTCAAAAAGCAAAATAAATGATCTTTTAGTTACAGAAGTATTGATTTTGCCCACATCTAGTAATAAAGAGCAAGTCACCTGTAGCTAAAACTCTTGTAAAATATATTTTATACTCTAATAGTCTGCAGATAGAGTCACCCGCCGAGCACAGATGACAAATCTCCCCAGTGCGGCCTGCGCCCCCCATATTTCACGTCAGGGACGCGGTGGTGGCGCAGGCAGCCACAGAGCTGGGCTTCCCTGCAGCTGAAGACAGCCTGGCTGGCCAGAAGAAAAGAAAAAAAGCAGGTTCCTGGCACGTGGGCCTCCCTGCCTGACTCTGGGCCTGCAGCACTAAGCTGGGTCTTGGTGGAGACTGCAGACCACCCATCTGCTGTTCTTATGCCCAGCCCCACCCCCCTAACCCCAGGAAAAGCTCTCCCAGGGTCCCAGAATGGGGCTCCTCTCTGGCCACCACCCGGTTTCTGAAGGTGACAGTTAAAGTTAAGGGAGTATTGAGGTTGGATGTAAGAAAAAGGTGAGCCAGAGGGGGTAGTTTAGTTTCCAGTCACCTTGGGTGTGCCTGGGCATGTTTGCCCCCATGTCACCCTCAGGCTTCTATGCACACACAAAGGACACATGTAGCCCCTTTGCACACATACACACATGGAGGGGAACTCTCAGGAGGGACATTCTCAATACCCCCCCCATGTGTGCACCCAGACACACAGCTAGAGCACATTCAATACACCCCAGGTCCTTCACCCAGACCTGCCCTGCATCTAGCAGACCAGACCACAGGCACTCTGCCTGAAAATTCTTTCAAGAGGTAGTCTGAAATGACCAAATGGTTACTGTGCTTTGGGGGATTTGAATGTGCTCCCTGCTCTCCTCAGGGGAGACCTCCTGCCTGCCCCTCTCTGGGCAGTGCAGGGATGCAACCCAGCCCTGTTTCAGCCTTGGGCTGATGACCTGATGGATGACTCTGAGCAAGGTCCTGCAGTTTTCAGAGTCCTGTGGGTCCCTCGTGGGTGGTATACTACATTTCCCATGGTGAGCGTGACCGCCCTCCGGGGAAAGCTCATCCCACTCACCATCTCTCATGTCTAGTTCTGTCCTCCCCAAAGGCAAGCCCTGGCCAAGGTCCTCTTGGGGAAGTCTAGTGTCCCCTCACCTCACTCCCTGGACACCTTCCTGCAGACAGCCGGATGGGCTGGAAACCTCCACAGAGCAGGCCCTACAGGGATTCCCCAGGCCCTGAACCCATACACAGGTAGGGGTGGGGTGGGTGGCTGTAAGACAAAAGTGGCTAGAGGAAACGAATGCTCAAAGGCTCAGGAAGGCCCCCCCCCCACAAGCACCCCCCCCACACACACACACTCAAAGCAAGAAATAGAGTTTTTCAATCCCCAATGGTGGGATGGGGTTGGAGGTGGGAAATGGGGGGCCAGAAGGAAATAAGGAGAATTGTAGACAAGGGAGGGTAAGTGGGTGGTACTGGGGTGAAGGCCAGCTGCAGGTGGGGGCTTTGGGGTGTGGTGGAGCAGGCAGCCCACGGAGGGGTTGGAAGGGACCCCGAGGGGGCTTGGGGGCCGTGGGTTGTGGGAGGGTCTGGACGGCGCGAGGGGCTCTCCCAGCGGCGAGGGGCTAGTCGTCGGAGGGCCGAGCCGAGCAGGTAGCGGCCGCGCGGGGCGGGGGCGGGGGCGGGGGCGGTCTTTAAGCGGCGGCCGCGCTAATAACCTGTCCAGGAGATGGCTCGTGGCAAATTGCTTTGTTAGTCTTGTCAGCGCGGCCGGGGCCGCCGTCAGCGCGCGCCATGGATCAAGATGATGAATCGCCGCGGACGGCGCAGATGCGGGCGGCCCGCGGCCCGGCCCGGGGGTGGGGGCGGGGGCGAGGGGCCGCGGGGGGCCGGCTGCCGCCATTAACTTCCGAATTAGTTCTAAGCCGCCCACCACCCAGCCACTGCCCCGGGGAGCGCCAGGCACGGGGGCGGGAGCGCGAGCGGGAGCGGGAGCGGACCGGGCTGGGACTTCGGCCGCCCGGACCTGGACTCCCCGGGCATGGCGGTAGGGGTGGGGGCGTGGGAGAGGCACCCTCAGTTTCCTCGCTACTGGGGTCTTCCCTGATCCCAGGGGCGACCCATCGGCGCACCTGGAGCGGAACATCTGGACCAGCAGGGAGGCTCTGAGGTCCTTAGTGTGGGTGGTGGTGGTGGGGGGGGTGTGGGTCGGGGTGGCATTCCTTCTAAACCTAAACTGGATCCCAGTCCTCTCCGCCCCCTACCCCCTTCCCAGGCCCTTCTACATACAGCTCACAGAACCGCAGTCGGTTCACATATGTAGGTGTCTAAACAAGTATCAAACATGCCCCCCAAAGTGTGGGCATGTACATATATGTGGATCTGAAGCTCAAAGCTGATTCACAGGCCCCCCCCCCCGCGGCCTCCCCGCCCCCCCTCGCCTCGTAGGTTTCAAAGACTGTCTTCGAACAGCCTTCCATCTGGATCGCAGCCCGCGGTATAGTCACGACACCATCAAGAGCCACACTAATGCGCTCCCGAACTGCAGCCCTGCCTCCGCCCCTTCGTCGAGGTGCCCAAGAAAGTCGATTGGAGGCAGGTTTGCAGGCAGGCGGAAGACGCCTCTTTTAAAACCCTTTGAAGGTCTCTGCCACAGCCCCAGGCGTGGGGGGGTGGGGGGGTGGGGCGGAGCAGGCGCTGGAGGGTGGCTCGGAACTATTTCACTTCTTAGCTTCTGTCTAGACGGTGACACCTTTGGAATCTTTTTTTTTTTTTTTTGGTTAAATCAGTAAAAATCCACCCACATTGTGGCATGCCAGGCTTCCCCCTGCTTGGGGCTCCTTCAGTAATACCCTCTCTCCCACCAAGTTTTACACCCAGGCTTGAGCTCTGACCAAAAAGTTGTGTCCACCTAGCTCAACCAGTGATCCACACGCACTCACCCCCACCCCCCATCCAGGCCCCCTCTGCAGTGCCTCTGGAACTGGGTGAGGGCAAAGGCAAGCCCTCCCTCTGCTGCAGGTGGCCTGTATGGCCTGGTGAGGTTGGTTCTGGTCCTGCCGAGTGGATTATTTCTGCCAGTGCTGGTATGTGACGATCGTAATCTGTGGGGGGCTAAGGGGCGTCATGAGATTCTGGACTACTCAGCCACAAGTTCCAGGCTAGCATTAGCCTCTGGCCTGACAGGCTGGGGCAGGAGGCCAGCAGGGATTTCTTGGCTGGGCTCAGAGTCTGGGTTGGAGATGGGTTCCTCCATTGACCAACAGAGCTGCACTATCCTCACCTCCCCCCAAGTGTGGGTCTGGCCCGCAGATGCCTGGTTTAGGGTCTTCACTCCTCCAGCAGTCCCTGTCCATGGTGGGGTCTCTGGGCAAAGGAATCACGTTCCCTTCTCCTGTCAGGGGAGCCTCAGCTGTGATGGGGAATTCTCATGGTGTGGAGAGAGCGTGGAGACCAACTTGGCAAAATGGCTCAGAAACACCAAGTTGGGATTGCTGCTCCTGAGATAGCTGTGACAGTGTGGAAGAGGTGACACCTCTTCCTCATTTATGTCTGTGTGACCCAGTCACACCTGTACCTGTATCCATGTGTGTGGAGGGCACTGTGGTTGGATTCTTCAGCATGGGCAGTGTAGGGGTGCTGGTGCGACTGGGGAGGGGCTGCTGGTGTGGGTGCCAGGGTTCCTGGCTCTCTGTGGGAGTGCCTGGCAGCAGTCCTGATTATCCAAGCCAAGGAGACAGCCCTCCCTCCCCTTCTCTCCCTCCCCTTCCCCTCCCTCCCAGGGCCGGGATCCCTGAAGAGAAATTAAAAGGTTATTTAAAGCCCCCGCCTCCACCTTTCTTGTCCCTTTAAATCGAGCCTAAACGGTTTTGCTTTGGCAGAAGAAATCTTTTCTGGAGCTTTGGGGTGGGGGTGGGGGAATCCTGGCGGGAGAGAAGGGTCTAAGCGGCCTAATCCTCTTACCGCCCCCTCCTCAGCTCTCCCTTCTGAGGCCCGTCACTCCCCTCCAGCCCGCCTCCCCCAGAGGCACTCAGCCCCTAACTTTGGCTAGGCAGGGACCCACCCGCCTGGCCTCTGAAATCCGCCAATGGCTTCTTCGGCCCTGCCTGGGTCAAAATTTATGACTCCCCCCCACCCCCCTTCAGTGCAGGGCTGGACTCAAATCTGCTGGCAGTCCAGGCTGCCTGGCCATCTTTGCTGTCATCCCCTAAGCAAACAGCCCTAGTCCTCCCAGGCCTGCACCCCCTTCCTGTCCCTGCCCCCCACTACTTGCAACCAGAGGCTGGGGTTTCACCTACAGACCAGATGAATTGGGGTGAGAAAGCCAGAAGCCAGCTCCAGCTGCATGACCCAAGTAAGAGCCTGTGTCCATCCCTGTGCCTGCCGCTGGGACGAGCAGTCCTGTTTGAGCTCATTCTTGCACACGGGTTGGTTACATAGGCTGGCCACTATACATAACCCCACAGTCACACACCGATTCATGGTCACGGAGGACTAGCCTCAAGAACACACTCCATAGGAAATTCATTGCCACTGAGGCCAGAGGCAGGGAGCACAGAGTCCGCCGAGCCATACAGAGACACATGCCGAACACACTCCACAGACTCTAGCCCAATGCCTCTCCTGTCACCTCCCTCTGGCCACATTCAGAGCCTCTGGATGGCCACTTGTCCAGCCAGCACTGGAATATCGGGGCCCCGGCACTCATCTCAGACACAGCCTTTTGGAGATCAGACCTTGCTCACCACCCACCACTCACCCAGCCAGCTCTGGAGGTCACCTTCCTCTGAACCAGTCCCTGCCCAAGAGCAGGAGGCACGCTCCAGTATGGGCCAAGCACCAAGGTTGTCTACCCTCCTCCTCCCTCGCTGCCAGACAGGTGAGCCGCTGCCTGGGTTGCCATCCTCTGGATAAGCATGGTGTCAGGTGGGGCGCCCCATCCCATTTTCGCCCCTGTAGGCATCAAGCCTCCAACTGCACGAGGGAGGCGGACAGGGGGGACGGGAAGATTTCTCAGTCCTTCTCAGGCCTGGAACGGGGTCGGTGGCCGCTGCAGACCCGAGAAGCCTAGATCCCGGGACCAGGAGCCAGAGGCCGAGGGAAGGAGATTCAGAGAAGGTCCCCCTAAAAGCCCTCACCGACCAACTTCGGCTGTGTAGGCCCACCGCCGATCCACAGCACCGGCGGGGCGGGGCGGGGCGGGGGCGGGCGCGGCGGATGATTGGCAGCCGCCGGGGCCATTAGGGAGCGCACGGGCCCGCGCGGAGCGCCCGGGAAACGCCGTTTAAAACTCCAGCCCCGGCCGCGGCGCGCGTAGATGGCAGCGGCGGCGGCGGTGCGGGCCCGGAGACCAGGTGCGAGCGGGCGGGACGGCCGGGGGAGGACAGGGGCCGCGGGGCACCGGCGATGGCCTTCTCCCCTTGCCCTGCCGCAGTCCCGGGCCGGTTAGGAGGATCGGGAAGTTTGCGCGGCCCAGGGGCTCGGAGACAGACAGACAGACTGGGTGGAGGGGAAGCCCGAGAGCCCGAGAGACTCGCTGGGGGAGTCAGAGGGGGCGCGCCCGGGCCGGAGCTGTCAGCAGGCCGGGACCCCGGGCCGCAAGCCGGGCGCGACGCTCGGAATGCCGGGGCAGAACCGCGCCGAGGCGGGGACTCAGGCACCCGCAGAGAACGCTTCGGATCCGTCACGGTTTTGCCTCATTTGGAAGATATTACTTCGCCCCTGAAAAAAAAATACAAAAAAGGTTTGGATATTAAGCGGAGACAAATCTTTCTCAGTTTGGAAGGGGGCGAGGGGTGGGGGAGCCGGGGTAATGCGGAGCAGATGCCGCCCGGGGCGTCGCGGAGCCCGGGGCCGGCGTTTCGGCGGGGGCTGCAAGGCGCTCGGATCCCGCCCTCGTCTCCCCGGTCTGCGGGTCCACACGACCCACAGCCTGAAGGGCCCGGGGCTACATCGGGACCGGCTCTGGTCCCGCCCGGCAGCTGGCGCTCCAAACACACCGCCACCGGTGCGTCTTCTCTCGTGGGATTCCCTCCCGGGACACATTAGCCGGGTTTTTTTTGGGGTGGGGTGGGGTGGGGTGGTTAGCTGTCCTCCAGTTCCTGCCTTCGTAGACACGGCCTCGACCGCGGGTCCGCAGGTGGGTGTTCGGGGTGCAGCAGGCCCGGTCCCCTGGAATTCGTTTTGCCTCCCGCCGCCTCCCCAGACCAGGGTCGGGAGCGCTTGGGCGGGGAACGAGGACTGGCTGGGGCCACCCCTTAGCTCTCACGGTGTTCAGGACTCGGGTGCCGGGCCCTCGAGGGCTGCTGGCTGCGGCCTGGTTCCGGGAGGGGACAGACTCGGGGCCCCACGATGGAATCTTGGGCCAGCGGTCGGCTGAACTTTCTGGTGGGTCACAGGTTCCCGGGTCACGGATTCTCCTACTCTGCGCGCGGGCTGGCGAAGGGGGCGCTGGCAGTGAGCTCCCTGGGGGCGGAGCGGGACACCCCCCCCCCCCCGCGCCCCTCACCTTGGACCGAGATCGCAGGCCCGGACTCCCCGCTAGACTCCGTGGGGGAGGGCTTTTCAGTCCCGGGATTTGTCGCAGGAGGGAGTGGGAAGTTGGAGAAGGGGTCAGAACTCGCGGCCTTTCCGCCCTCTTGCGGGGCTTTGGAATCCACCGAAGTGGGGAACTGCGCAGGGCCTCGAGCTCCGCGCCGGCGCCGGTTCCGCCCGCCGTCCCCGCCGGTCATTTTCGTTTTCGCCAACACTGCCGAGGTTCTGGGCCCGTGGGCCGGGGCGGTTTTCTGCGGAGCCTCTGAATCAGGCTCCTGAGCGAGTGGAGGGCCGAAGCCCGCAGGGGCCGTGCGTGCGGGAAAGAGGCTGCCCCGGGTCCCGCGCCCCAGCCCGCTGCCCCAGCGGAACGGGTGCCCGTGCGCAGTTCCCGGGGCGCGGCGGGGCGGCCTGGGCGGATCCTCCCGCTGGAGCTCAGGAGTCCGTGCGCCCTAGGCGGGTCGACCCGGCCCAAAGCCTTCCTAGTGCTATCAGACCGGGAAGTGCTTCCAACTTTACTGGGGGATTCGCATTTCACTTCGTCGCATCCCAGACCAGGGGTAGAAGGGGAGGGCGCTCTGGGCCCAAGATTGGTGAAGTTAGTCTTAGCCTCTCCTTTTCTGCGAACCAGCTGTGTGTGTGTGTGTGTGTGTGTGTGTGTGTGTGTAGGCGGTCAAAAAAAATCGAATTTGCTGCCTAGTGAGAGCAAATTATCCGGATAATTGGTTCAGATTTCTCTCCTCTGTGCCCGGGGTGGGGGTGGACGCAAAGTCTTTGGATAAGAAGCGGGAAATGGCTACTCCGGAGAGGGGTAAAGCTCTTCCCTGCCTACAGACCTCAGGGGCGCAGACTGGAACCGGGCTGTGGTGGCCCAATGCCCCACCCCCTCCCGCTTCGCTTCTGTGCAGAGGTAGAAACCCGTCCTGGGCGAAGGTTTCCCCCCCCCCGCGCTGGCTGTGAACTCCCCGTTTCTAGATGGGCCCCCGGAGTGAGGCCCCCCTGCGACTGGTGGTGAGCGCCTGAGAGGATTTCTGCACCCCAACCTGGCCACGCTGACGCACATGTGGTCTCCCCTACCTTCTCCATAACAAACACTCGCCTCTGCACCTGGCCCCGCGCACACCACACCACGTACACATACTGTTGGGTGGCTCTTGAGCAGGCTGACCCCAGGCTGGTGGTGATGCCAACGCCACCCCATTGGACTGGGTCGACCTGCCTGGCCATCCTGAGCCGGGGGTTCTAGGAAGCTTGGGGTCGGGGTTGGTGGCTGGAGTGTTGTACCCCTTCCACGGATGGCATAACCAAGAGAAGGGGTCTGGACCCCAGACTGCAGCCCATGAACTAATTACCTGTGCTGTCACACACGTCCATATTTGCCTCCAGCCCAGACTGATGGTCACTAGACACTTCCATACATTTACACTGACAGCCACAGGGGCTCGCATACCATACGGGTGCAGCACCAGGACTCTGGGCAGCAATTCAGGGACACGCAGGAGAGACGCACAGGTAAAGGATCATACACAGGTGGGCACAGCGACAGCTCACAAAGGTCCTTTGACAAGCAGTCAGGTACACGGAGGTTAAGCTCACACGGACACGCAGACAACACTGGCTCCCAGGCGCAGCCGCCTTCTCTGCGCAGTTCCGGCTGGCTCAGCCCCCGGCGATGCCCACGCCCGCATTTGGTTTGCCCCAATGGGGCTACTCTCACCAGACCTTGCTGCTCACTCATCCCCCTGGAACGGGGGGGGGGGCCGGGGGGGTGTCTCTGGTCCTTATAGTCCCTCCCCCACATTCTTGTCTGCGACCCTCACCCCCCCCCCTTTCCCTGTGGTCCCGCTCGGCCGCCCCACGGTGCCCATGTAAATGACAGCAATAAATATCTAATCAGGGCCCCAGGCGACGCCTCCGCTGCCCCGCGCCGAAGCCCATTACTGAGCAGGCTGGCGGGCCGCTGAGGTGGGGGAGGGGGAGTTTGAGATTGGGACCTTGTGCTTTTACCAGGACCTTGCTCAGCACCCTCACCTAGAGCCAGTCACCAGACCCTCCCCGTGCCTCAGTTTCCCTGTCTGGAAGAAGAGCATCTTCTCTGGTACTTTCCCCGACCAGCCCTCACTCTCTCCATCCAGTCTTGTCTAGTCTTTGGACAGCTGTTTTGACGCGGGCCTCCTTGCTCCGGATGGGAGCAGGCCGCGCTGCGGCAAACCTGGCGTCTGCACTGGCTGCTCAAGCCCTGACGACTCATCGGACTTTGCCCACCTTTCTAGTGGCAAAGGAGAGAGTCCCCTGGATCCCCAGCCCAGACCTGAACTGCCAGCACGCCGTTTCTGGTCATGTCGCTCTTCCTACTGCCCCTGTGGGGAGGGGCGGGCCCCCAAGGTCACTGCCACCGACAGGCCCTCGCTGTCTCTTCTAGCCTTTACAGCGCTACCCGCCAGGATTGGCTTGCCAGAGTCCCCGCCGATCGCTGCTTCCCTCCCTCGGTCAATCCCTGCGCTTGTCACCGCACCTTACGACACAACGCTCGACTGCAGGAACAGCGCGGCACAGCACAGCTCTGTGCCCGAGCCCCCTTGCTGCGCGGCCCACAGGGCAGACCCACCGTTAGCCAGCCCTCCAGGCCCCGGCCTGGCTGGAACCCGCACAGCAGTCAGTCCCTGCGCCCAGTCCCAGCCCGGGCCTAGGCGAGCCCGGAGGGGCCCAGTTCATCCAGGTCGGGTTCCTGGCAGGGACCAGCAGACCGACGGGGTCACATCCTCTCCTTAGCACTGTGGAGAGGTCAGAGCTCCCGTTGCCCCCCATCCTGTTCTTTGATCCATCCGCGCGCACAGACCTCTCCATTTGCGCTTCTTCTGCGGCATGGCAGGCAGCATCTATGTGGGCAAAGGAAGCGAAGACCAAGCAATTACCCGCACAGTTCGATTTCCAGGGGCTGTCACCAGGCCCCTAGGCCTCCCCCGCCTCTTGCCTGTCATCAGGAGCCCACGACCTGGGCAGGATTACGAAAGCAACGATAGCCCCCGCCCCCACAGCAACAACAAACTAGCCGCTTACATTTTCTCTTCTGGCCGCTGCAGAACGGCACCTTACCGTCGCTTTTTAAAAACTTAACTCCAGCCGCCGGCCGCCTTGGCACCTCCCGACAGCAGGCACCTCACAAAACCGGAATCGGAAAAGTGAGGACCCATAGGTGGAACAGCCTCCCTCGGTCTCGGCCCATTAGCCTGCAGGGGGCTAATTACCCCAATTAGAGGCTGATTTATAATTAATGGCTCGGACCGAGGGATAATTGGATGTTAATGGATAGCAGTTTGTGTAGGGAACAGTGCGCAGGGCCCACTCCTCTAGGCATCCGCTGCCAGGGTCTGTCCCAAGGCTCACCCACCGCTCATGCCATTCTCCTTGTGCCCCCCTCCCGCACCAGACCTGCGGAGAGGGGAGAATCTCTCTCCGAGGAGCTGATGAGCATTGACTGAGTGCCCGGAGTCCAGTGCGCCCTCCTTGGGAAGCCAGATTCAGAAGCCCACCAGCCTGTCCATTTCAGGGATCCTTAGTTGAAGGGAGGCTGGGAGATTTCGCCCCCTCAACCTCAACCTTTCCTTTCCCTCAGGGGTTAGGCAATGTAAGGCCTTCAGGCGATATTGTAGGGGCCCTGGCTTTTTATCAAAGGCCATGACCACATTTTTCAGTCGTAGCTCTAAAGGCCCCAGTGCTGCCTGTATTACATCTCCCAGGGTCTACCTCCCTCTGCTCGGGGCATCTGACCTCCATCAGGGTCTTCCTTAGCATCAGAGTCCCTGGGGCTGGAGCGTATTACACTAGTCTCCTCCCCAACCCACAGTTGGTCCATCTTCACCTGTGGAGTAAATGTCTAATGCGGCATCCCCCCACCGCCACCCCGCCGCCCTGTGCAGACTACTGGGGGTCCTAAGAGGTGTCAGATTCTGGCCTGGCAAGGTTAAAGGCACTGGAAGACAGTGTAAGATGATCATACTGTGCGGTTTCACTACCTGGATTCCATCCGAGGTCAGCCACTTGGCTTTGTAGCTTTAGGCAAACAACTTCTCCCTGCCTCTCAATCTTCCTCATCAGTCAAATGGGCATTACCAGGCTGTCATGAGTTTGGTGATAGGGGTTGTTGTTATTATGTCAAAGGTGAAGGGCAGCAAATGGGCAATAAGAATTTGGAGAGGTAATGCTAAGGTAGGAGTTCAAGGAAGTCACCTGACCCAGCCTGGGGTATTAAGGAAGCTTTCCTGGAGAGGGGGATGGCAGAGGCTAGTGTGGAGCTCAGGAATTCTCCCGGTTGAGCTGGTAGGGGAACCATTTCACATGATCACGTTTGTGATCACTGCCTGGATGAGGAGCGTGGGGGTGGTGAGGAAGCAGAGGTTAGTCTTTGGCTTTGAGGGGAGCAAACATAACTGATCTGCCAGAGGGGTCTCTTTAGCTGAAGGAGAAGGAAGCTCATCTAACTGTGCTTTGCAGGGAGTGGGGGGTGGGGGTGTCAAAGGGGATCTGGGGTCTGAGAGGCTGAGGGTGAGTGGTTCTCCCACATGCCCTGGCCCATGGACTCCCAGATGCAGAAGTTCCATTTACTGGCCCTGTATGTGCCCCTCTCTAGAAATGTCTAGATCATCCCAGTGGCTTGACTGCCCCAGGGAGTCTTTGATACTCTGCCCCCTGCAGTTGGTGAAACATGGATGGGGGATCTGGCACCCGGCAAGGGGAGGGAGAAGCTGGGTCCAAGACTTTCTGCACCATTTGAGGGTCTGCCACAGGTCGTGGTGATTTGAGTTGCTCGCTGGGTTCACCAGTGGCTGAGAATGGGTCAGAGAATGGCCTCTGAGGATGTTCGCATCTCATGAAGGACGCTGCACCTTCAGGGTTCTCAATCAGGGCAGGACAGGTCCCTCCGTATCCCTCGCAGAATCCTGGCCACACGGAATGAAGGAGAGATGTGGGAACAGGGGTGTTGATTGAAGTGGGAACTCCGTCTTCCCGATTCTCAAATATGTCAGCCCGCCTTACACCTCTATCACATGGGGGTAATGAAAGGCCCCTCACCCCAGAGTTGGAGGAAAGTATCCGGCAGCTTCTTTGTAAACCTCGAGTTGGAAGACTTCTATGTCTTCTAATGTGAAGACCCAAGTCTGGATTGTGATGCCGGCTGCCAGAAGAACAAATAGCTCTCTCGGGGGACGTGTGGGCAGACCGCTATGTACTTTGGACATGTGAGTTAGCAGGCGGGCCCATCCCTGGAAAAGCACCTGGTTGGCAGAGTACAGGGTCACTGAAAGGGAGGAAGGCCCTCAACAAGTAGATGGACTGGCACGGTGGCTGTAACAATGGGCTCAGTGATAACACGTGGGAGACTGGCACGGGATGGGGGGGGGGCGCTGCTTCATTGGGCACAAGGTTGCCGCCCTTGAACTGACCCCAATGACAAGGTTACATCCTAACACGGGAGTGGATGTTTTCGAGGAGAATGTAATGCTCGCTACAAGGTAGCTGCAGCACCTGGAACACAGGCGGCTGAGGGTGAGTGAAAAGTTCCAGAAGGACGAGGAGAGGGGAAATAGAGAGGGGCCAGATGCGTGGGGCAGCTGAGCCCGTATGAGCAAAAGAAGGGCCCCCTTGCCTTTTAATCAAAGGCGTCCTGCGTGCGGTTTCCTGGCAGCGTTGCTGTTAATTTATAAAAAATGCCCCCTAATAAAATTCTGCTTGATTCTTCGATTGGCTGGGCATTAGGCCGCAGCCGGCAGCGACGCGGGGACATAACGGATGCATTTGCAGATTTGGAAAATTAAAGCCATCTATATGGCGCCTGTGGCGGGAGATCCGCCGATCTGCTTGCTTAATGAAATATAAAGATTCTTTTAACCAATGTAAGCACAATTCGACAGCTTGTGAAACGCGGCCGCGCCGTGATGGATGGCTCTCCTGGCTCGCCAGGAATTGCGGGGCGGCACCTTTTAAATATAGAATTGATTCTGTTTGGAGTGTGCAGTGGGCTGAGCCCACGCCGGGCCAGCCTGGGCCCAGAGTGCAGGGCCCCACTTAGAGGCTCCTGCAGACCCCCCAGGGCTCTTGTCTGGGTGGCTCTCGGTCTCGCTATAGGCAGTGGACCGGGCGAGGTGAGCCTGGGCCTGGCTGAGGATCCAGAGACAGGTCTGGACTGGCCTTCCTGCTGAGGGAGAAGCCCTGGGTCCTGCCCGCCAGCTCAGGTTGTGGGCTAGGCACCTGCACCATTCCCTACTGGCCTATGGTGGCCTTGCCACCTTGCCCCACCGTCTGTCATTTCCTAAACATCTTCAGTGTGCAGGTCCGGTGGCGGACATCGCAGAAACAAAAACGGACCAGACAAATCTGTTTCTTTTCTTGGGTTGATGTGTCTGTCTCGCCATGTGACGCCATCTCCCTGCCTTTCTCAGTCTTTCACTTTGTGCATTTGGCTTGCTCCCTCCGAGGCCCTGAGCAGCAATATACTGGCTTGGAAGCGGTGACTTTCTGGGGCCCCCTTTACTTTATGTTTCTCAGGCCGCTCACTCTCTCACACGTACACAGACATGCATACATCTGTACAGGTACGGATGCAGCTGCCCCCACCGTCAGTTCGCCCTGTGTCTGCAGATATGTATCCTCACAGGGGCGTGTTAGTGGACCCAGGGAAACACGTAGGCGGACGGAAGCACACGGAGTCACGTGGCTGGCCCCAGGTGGGGTGCATGCCCCCACGTGGACACTGAGGTGGGCTGCCGACATGTGATTGTGATGCCATAGGGGTGCGGTGCTGTTATACACCCACAGGCAAGGGCCTCTCTGTGGCCTCAAAAGAGACCTGGGGCCCTGATGCCCGGCTAGAGTGAGGAAGAAGAGGTTGAGGTTGGGGTGGAATGCACCCCAACTGGCTCATCTCACAATGCGTGTGCATACCCCTGAGAGGGATATGGGTGCCACAACCTTCCTATTGCCTTGGGTCAAATCCAGGGCAACAGAGGGCAGCAATGGAATGTGCTACAGGAAGAGCCTGCCTGCGAGGCGGCTCTTGGGCAACCCCGGCTGCTGTGGGAGGTAGCCCTTCACCTGTGGAAACCTGAACCACCACTTCCTAGCTCTGCGGCCTTGGGGACGCCACCTGCTCGTTCTTAACTTCCATTCTGGCATCTGAAGATCGGTGCTGCAGAGTCGGTTCTGACCCAGAGTGCCCCTGGGCTCACAGACCGGACCACCCCCGGGGCGGAGCCCTCCTCGCAAGGGCTGTGCAGCACGTCCTTCTGTTCGGGGCCAGAACCCCCGGGGCGCTGGGAGGATTGATCGAGAGAGTCGGTATATCAGAGAACCTGAATAAATCGTTGTTACTAGTAATTCATCCATCCGGTTCTTATTTCCGGAGCCTCCTCTTGGTGGGTGCCCGATCCTGTGGCCCGGGCGAGGGCAGGAGTGACTGTCCAGGCACGCGTGAGACACCCGTTATGTCCTCCAGGAGCGAAGTGGGGAGTGGGGGTGGGGGGCGCAGACAGACGTGTCAGCAGAGAGGCGTGACCCAGAGTGCAGCCCGGGCGCGCCGGTGCCCTAACCGAAACCAGCGCAGGTGAGGCTCGCAGAAAGAGCGTGGTGGCGATCGCGATGCCTGATGTTGCCGGCTGCATCACGGGGGCCACCCCACTCCTCGTGTCTCTTGGGAGCCGGAGAGGGGACAATCGTCTTCTCAGGGCCAGTTGGCGAAAGCCCTGTTTCAGAGGAGTTGGACCACGATGACTGTCCGTGGAGTAGCCCAAATGGTTAAGTGCATGGCTCCTAACCCGAAGATGGGTGGTTCATGCCCCCGCCCCCCAAAAGCCTGCTTCCTAAAGATTCCAGCCGTAAAAACCCAGTGGGTGCAGTTCTGCTCGCGGACACAAGGGGTCGTCGTGATTCAGAATCCAGCCGACAGCAACTCTTTCTGTTGTGGTGCTGGGTGTTTGGGCAGGGAAGAGGGAGCCGAGGCAGGGTGTGTCAGGTGGACGCAGCTCTGTGGCAAAGGCATGGAGGTGACAGGAGTGCGGGGCAGCAGTCTGGTATGGCTGAGCTCTGTGGCAGGGCCGGGGGTTAGGAGAGTGGGTGGAGCCGGACCCGGCGGGTCTTGAAGGTTTCCTGAGGCCAGTGGTCTGGGGTTGGTCCCCGGGCCTGCCCGGAGAGGTGCCTCTCCTGTTGGCAGCGCATAGAGACGTGTTGTCTATCAAAACCCGTGAGATCAGCAGTAATTAAGTCAATTAAAATGTCACTTACCACATTAACAGCAGCGAGTTGTAAAGCAACAAAGCCCCTGGGTTTGCTGGGGGAGGGACATTCCAGTCCAGCAGGGGTGGGGGCAGGGGAGCGGATAAAATTACTTCTAAACTCTGTTTCCCCTTCCCCACCGGGAGCTGGTGACACATTTTGGATGCCAGCCAACGTCTGGCTTTATGCCCACATCCCGTGGAGTCCGGGGACACCCCTTCTCTCCCCACCTTAAAGATATAAGTGTGAAAATTCCTTGGAGGCGCCTCCTGTCCTGTCCAGGTTAGCCACCTCGGGGGGTCTAACCTTCCAGACTTTGCTCTTATGCCTATTTATACAGAGCATACAAAAATGGGATCCCATCATGTACACAGTGTTGTCACCTATCTCTTCCACTCCATGCTGTCTTGTGAGCTTCAGCAAGCAGACCCACCTGGCATTCCACCCTGTGCCAGGCTGCGCTCTCACTTACTGAGCTAATCCTCTCGGGATGGGCAGTCAGGGTTCCAATCGTTTGCCATCACGAAGCAGAGCTGTGATAAATATTCCTGTACACACATCTCTGGATAAATTTCTGGAAATGGAATTGGAGCGCCGGAGACGCTGCGCTCTCTAAAGACTTTCAGTGCAGGAAAGAGAGCGAGGCGCTGAGGCGCTTATCAGCAGGGCAGGAGAAAGGTCATTTCCCGCTCCCCTAGATGACCCTGGTGGTTCCTTCTTATTTGCCCATCTGGTGGTTGGAAAATGGCATCTTCTCGTGCCTATTCGGATGGGTTTCTCTGGCTTCAAGCAACGCTGAGCTCTTTGGTCAAATACCAGTTGGCTCTGTTTGCATTTCTTTCTTAATGAAGCCATCGCTTCATGCATGCAGCCCATCCTGATTACGACCACCGCCTTCCCGTGCTGCGTGTCTGTCACAGACATCGTCTGGTGTTAATGTCTGGGCACTATTGATCCATTTGCTGATACATTCCTGGGCTTGTTGGCCTTGTAGCTTGATTGCAGTATGTCCTGTTGCACAAAGGGTTAGCCACTTTCTGTTACCACGTCTGAGGGTCTTTTTTATTTTTGTAGATCACAGCCGTTCGGTGCTGGGCTTCACGTGGCAGGAGTGGGCTTCTGTTAGGGGCTGTCGTTCAGGTGTGAGTGTCAACTCCGGGCTCCGTCCCTGCAGCCCTGAGCGCTAGACTCAGACATCAAACCACCGATTCCACATACTGACTTGGGAGTTTGATCCATGGGTCTCACTTCCCTAATTCCCCATTTATCTCCCAGACCCAGTTCTCCCTCACTGTGCCTGGTTCAGGAAAAGACCCAGCAGATAAGAAGAACAAAAACTTACCAATCCCCCCCACCCGCCCCCGCCACACTTCCCTCATCTTTTATGACACATCTGTCAGCAATCTTGCTGATCCACCTTCAAAAAATGACCTCTGCTGCCTCTGCTGCACACACCACACCACACGCACATATATCATATACCCTGTGCCCTCACATATGCGTACATACACCACAGCACGTCCACATACCGCAATACATACGCACCACATCGTGCACGTCTCACATCCTACCCTACAACCACTCCCTGCCGCATTCTGCATCCACGCTACACCCCCATATACAGATCACATTGTACACACACAGCGCACCCTGACACCACATGCCACATTCTCCCCACCCCCTGCTACACATAGTTATATAGCCCACACCATCACATGCACATGCAGTGTATTTCCTACACAATGAATACATACACACACCATCAAACATAATAAGCACACACCATCATGCACAAACACAGGCATAAGTCCCCCACACCACACCACATACCCCATACCACACACACAGTATATACATATACTATATATACATATCCACAGTACATATCATCATGCATAAGCATACACATCCCCACACACCACACACAAACGCACACCATCATGCATAAGCACATGCATAGGTCCCAACACCACACCACACCACCCACCCCGTACCCCACACACAGTATATACATACACTACATATACATTCCCACAGTACGTGCCATCATGCACAAACATACACATCCTCACACACACCATACTACACACACACCATCATGCACCCATACCCACCCCCCACCCGCCAAGCCTGCTCATCCCTCAGGGCCTTTGTCCCCGCTGTCACTCGGCCTAGCAGCCTTCCTCCCCCAGTTCCACCTGGCTGCCTCCAAGCGTCCTGCCGCTCTCTCCTCAGGGTTCTCCTCCCTGGCCTGTGCCACCCGTGGAGCACTTCTTCCTGTCTGGCACTATCCGTCAGTGTCTGGAATATAATCTCCATGAAGGCAGGAGGCCCAGGTGGCACTTGGTATGTGCTCAATCATGCATCCCTGGGGGCTGAGTGTGTGTGACGGCCCGTTTGCGTGTAGATGGCCCGGCTGCGTGAGTTGTTAGACGTGAGCTTCTCTCTGTGTGGAACTGTCAGAACGATCACGTGGAATCTGTGAATCCTCCAAGGTTGTGTGTGAAGATGACCGGCCAGGACTGTGCATGTGTTCTAGCGTGAAAGGTGCGCGCGCGCGTGTCTAGTCCGTGTGCATGCGGGAGGTCCTGCCTGCTTCCAGGACATGGGCCCTGAGCCAGCCCGTGAGAGAAGGAGGTGCCGCTCCTTTTTCAGATGCCCACTCGCGCACCCTCTCCCACCTGCCCGGCCCCGGCTGTGGGAGCTTGCAGACACTGGGCCGCGTTCCAAAATCAGCCCCCGTGGCAGCACCAGTGGGCAGTCAGAGGAAGACTGTGAGGCTATGTCGCTGGCCTGGGCCTGACGGGACCTTGTGCTGGTCAGAACCATCTTAGAGACGTGTGGCCCACAGGAACCAATCTGCTAGAATGCTTGCTGACAAATGGGCGACATCCTTGGAGCCATTTGCCACAAATAACGGGGCCGTGGACATGGAGGGCAGGTCCTGGAGTGGCTGCCTGGTCTCAACATGTCACTGCCCCGGCCCTAAGCTTGGTGGACTCATCTGTGGACAGGACTTGTCGTTCTTGGCTCGCTTCTTCTGGGGAGGATAGTGAGCCTAGAGTGAGGTAACGTGGTGAGCGGGTGTGCCCGCTCATAGCCCCTGTGGGCTCATGTCTCTGCCCCATGTTAAGCGTGGCTTCCATGCATCTTCTCCTTTGCACGTCACTGGGAATGGCTCAGCAGCACAGCCCTGCACTTGGCCCAGAGTGGGCCTCGGTGGGGGTTTGTTGCAGAAATACATGAATGTACGTACACGTGAATGAGGGCCTGCGGGGAACAAAGTGAGGGCTGCCCACGACGGCCAGTGAGTTGCAAAATCACAGTGACTACATTGACGCGTCCCTGTGATGAGCCCCAGAAGCCTTGGCAAGTGCAGCATTTGGCTCCTAACAAGAGGTAGGCGGTTCAAGGCCTCCCGCCACTGCAAGGGGGAGCGATGAGGCAGTCGGCTTCTGCGACGATGACGATGGACAGCCGCCAGAGCCCGCAGAGCAGCTCTGCTGTGTCCCCTGTCTTACAAGGAGTCCAGAGAGCAGATTTTATGGCGGGGGTGAGGGTGGGGGTTGGGCGGGGGTTGGGGCTGGGACTGTGCGTCCAGCCCTGTTCTCAAAGCTCCTCCCAATCTCTGCCACGCCCCCCTGAACCAGGTACCGTCGTTTCTCTTTTTGCACGTGAGGACCTGCGGGAGTCAGGAGGTTAAGTCACTAACTCAAGGGCCACAAAGCATTTTAAGAATGGGGTTGGGGGGCTGAGCCCCGGTGGCGTAGTGGTTGCGCGCGGGACTGCGGCCCACTGGGATGGAGGTTCGATTCCAGCTCCACAGGAGGAAAGGCTGGGCCTCCTACTCCCACCACCTGAGGGCAGTGATGCCCCCTCCTCCAAAAAAAAAAAAAAAGAATGGGGTTGGGATTCCAGGCCAGGTCGT
This sequence comes from Nesogale talazaci, assembly GCA_004026705.1. Taxonomy (NCBI): domain Eukaryota; kingdom Metazoa; phylum Chordata; class Mammalia; order Afrosoricida; family Tenrecidae; genus Nesogale; species Nesogale talazaci. The sequence continues at coordinate 21,064 of PVJH01030193.1, forward strand.
CTCAGGCCAGAGCCCAAAGCCGGTCCTGTGCGTGAACCCAGGGGTGCAGACCCACTGCCACCAAGTTGACTTTGACCCTCAGCCACGGTCGAGGGCAGAGCCGACAGCTGCACCGCGGGTCCCCGGTGGCGAGGCCGCCTCATCTTTCTCCCACAGAGTGAACCTAAATGCCTGGCACCACCAGGGCGCCCCATCAGTGAGTGCACAAAGAACACACGCTGGAGTCCTCCCCCTCTAAGCCCCCCCGCAAGCAAGCCACTTCGTGCAGGGGAGACAGCAGCTCTTGGGGCTGCAGGGGTCCCGCAGCCGGCTCATGCCTTTCTCTCTTCCTTCCCTGCCAGCAGGCGGGGGCACATGCCGCGATGCAGCACTACGGGGTGAACGGCTACTCCTTGCATGCCATGAACTCGCTCAGCGCCATGTACAACCTGCACCAGCAGGCGGCCCAGCAGGCCCAGCACGCCCCCGACTACCGGCCGTCCGTGCACGCCCTCACGCTGGCTGAACGCCTGGCTGGTAAGGGCCCCGCCGGGACGGCCCCCCCGGGGGCAGGGGCTGGGCAGAGGTGTGGAGAAGGTGGCTGGAGAGGGACCCTGGGCATGGGACTCTTCACAGTAAGGTGTCTCTCCTCAGGAGAAAGAGATGGCTTTCTACCTGGGTCCAGAGTTAGTGCCTCCACAAGGCACAGGGGCCATTCTGCCCTGTCCTGTAGGGCCGCCACAAGGCAGCATCGCAGCTTGCAGTCCAGGGGAGGGCCATGCAGGCCCGGGCAGTCCTAGGAGTCTTCTGGATCCACCTGGACTGAACCTGTGTTGTGTGCCAGTCACCACTGGAGGCGCTCTGTGCCTGGGCATCACATGGTTCCATCCCAGACACTGCCCTGGTGCGGGGGGCACATATTATGGTATCTCTATTTTGTAGACCAGGGAGCTTAGGCTGGGAGAGGTTCAGCCTGGGCTCAGCTGGCCTGGGGTGGGGAAAACACGGACCGTGACATTCTGAAGAGTCGCAGCTCTGTAGGCTTGCTGGCTCACCTCTCTCCTCTGAACCTCAGAGTCCCCAGCTAGAAAACAGACAGTGGCTGCGGCAGCCGTCCCATTCGAGGGTGGGGTGCTTCCTGGAGCTCACAGGCGGAGCACTGAGAGGAGGGCCCGGCACGGGGAGCTGCTCAGAAGTCATTCTCCAGAGGCCCGGGGGGTAGTGTCCACGCTGCTCATTGTCTCCACCCCCGCCCTCAATGTCTCATCTGGCACAATAAGGATTGTGCCAGGGAGGGGCTTTGGCTTCCTGGGTGGTGGTGCTGCTCACCCTACCCTTTTCCAGGTCGAACCTGGAGCAACCAGTGGGTCCAGTCCCCAGAGGGATGCCCTGTCTCCCCAGGGAAAGCAGTGCCCATGGACTCATGGAAGAGCAGCACCACGGAGAAGCGTGGCTGGGCTCACAGGGTGGGATGGCTGTTGGGGGCAGTAGGACTGGCCGGTGTTGTGGAGTGCGTGCGTGCCTGCGTGCGTGCATGTGTGTGTTGTCTCCTGCAGCCATGGGGAAAATCCAAGGTATGACAGGAAGGGTGGGCCAGCATCCAAAAAGGCCCAGAAGTCGGGGGGACCAAAGGACCCTGCCCCTTCTGCTCCTACAGGCTCAGGGGGTACACGTGAGTCCAGTCACCCCCTCTAGACCAGCACAGAACTTTTGGCTGGGGCTTCGATATGGTCGGTACAGCCCTGCCCACATCATGACTGCTTCCCTCGGTGCCCAATCTGGTGGTGACTCTGGCTCTTGACAGAATTCTAGGATGGGAGGGTGGGGAGGGGTGTTGGGAGGAAGAGTTCCTGCCATGGTGCCGGCAGAGGAGCTTGGCACCCTCCGTTCTCTCATTCTTAGGAGGGTGGGCCTTGGAGGCCTTCTCTTCTGCAGGAGGATTTGCTGATGGGACAGACCACTGTTCTCTCAGCCAGTATCCACCTCACCCAGGGCCGTGCTGGCTGAGCAGCTCCTTACCCTCTGCCCCCTTTACCCCCACCTGCCGGGGCCTAGCTTTATAGATGATCCAGACCAGGGCAGTTGAGCTGTGGTTAGGGCCAGTGTTTGAGGGATACAGGGCTCCCTCTTTAAAATGAAGAAGGACTCAAAGAGGTTTCCTGGACTTCCAGTCACCCTTTATGGTGATGTCGGAGACGCCCCAATGCTGGACTTGGACAGCCCTGTAGAGAGGTGCTGAAGCCGCCTGAAGCACTGGCAGGCAGTGGGGAAAGAGGTGCTTGTCTCTGCGCTAGGGGGGCTGTAGGTAGATACTCCCCCCCAACCCCCAAGGCAGATGTCTGTCCTGGATGGATGGTGGCTGTGTAACCAGCCAGGTGGGCAGGACAGGTGGGGGAGTGCTCCCAGCCAGCCCCACTGGCTCCCACCTGCTCTCTCATGCCCGCCTTCCTTGGAAGCAGCCAGAAGGGCCAAGGGTCAGCGCAGCCAACCTCTCCTGAGCTCCAGGTCTCCCCCAGAGGCAGGCTTTCTGTTCTGGAGGGAGACTCGCAGGCCAGCCAGGGGGATGAGGTCTGCACCCAGAGGACATAGAATCAAGTGCCGGCACTTGCAGGGCCGTGCATTCTGTCTGTCCGCCAGGCCTCACCTCACTAGACCATGATAGCCAGTACCAGTTCACTGACGGAGGAGGTCAGGGTACTCAGCATCAGAGGGCACTGGGGCAGCTGACCTTTGTGATGAGGAGTTCCTATTCATGAGCGTTGCGTGCCTCCAAAGAGTTTACTCCTGGTTTCCTGGGACTGTGAGACTCTTTCGGCCCCTCCAGTGCCAAATAAGGAAGACTCCTTTGGCCTCACCCTGTTGGCCACCGTGGTGATGGTGGTCCCGATTGTGGACAAGGGGACCTATGGGGAGGGGAGGGATGGGGTGGCTTCCAGGGCCCGAGGGGGGGAGCAGCGTGTGGGGGCCAGAGCAGGATGTGATTCGCAATATTTCCCATAATTAAATGGGCCCCCTCTGCTTGCCCTCCAACGGCTGTACATTTCAAGACATCATCTTGGAGGCCCGCTATGGCTCCCAGCACCGCAAACAGCGCCGCAGCCGCACGGCCTTCACCGCCCAGCAGCTGGAGGCCCTGGAGAAGACCTTCCAGAAGACCCACTACCCGGATGTGGTGATGCGTGAGCGGCTGGCCATGTGCACCAACCTGCCCGAGGCCCGCGTGCAGGTACGCCCGGCTTCCCTGCGCAGAACCTGCCCCTCCCCAAGCCGGCTTCCTGTCGCCTGGAAGCCGGTGGATGAGGTGCATCTGCCACCCCCATGAAGGAGGCCCCCGGGGGTGGGAGGAGAATTGGGGACGAGATTGCAGGTGTCTATTTCCTACAGGTGGGGGGAGGCAGTGGTATCACATACAACCCCCCACTCCAGCCCGGAGCACCCCAGCGTATCTCTTTCCATCTCACCCTCTGCCGCCCGCCACTCCCGGCCTCCTGCCCCAGGTGTGGTTCAAGAACCGCCGGGCCAAGTTCCGGAAGAAGCAGCGCAGCCTGCAGAAAGAGCAGCTGCAGAAGCAGAAGGAGGCAGAGGGGTCCCACGGGGAGGGCAAAGCTGAAGCCCCCACCCCAGACACCCAGCTGGAGACCGAGCAGCCCCCCAGCCTGCCAAGCGGCAACCCCCCCGCCGAGCTTCACCCTAGCCTGTCGGAGCAGTCAGCCAGCGAGTCGGCCCCTGAGGACCTGCCCGACCGAGAGGAGGAGACCCGGGCAGCGGCCGAAGATCCCAAAATGGAGAAGAGTCCGGGGGCGGAGAGCAAGGGGCTGGCCTGCAAGAGGGGTAGCCCCAAGGCAGGTGAGGCCTGGGGGTCTGCAGACAGATGACAGGCCAGACCCACAGGGGCCTGGCTCTCTGTAGTGGGTGGTGAGAGCAAGGGGAAGAGTCAACACTCAGTGATGTGACCCGCTAGAAAGCATTTGGCCACAGCTGGGTCCTGGGCGCCCGGGTTCACCCTTCAGTTCCTCAATCACAGGAGAAGGTACAGGGGACTTAGAGGAAGGGGCTGAGGGGCAGAGGA
>PVJH01030194.1:0-25097 GCA_004026705.1 Nesogale talazaci
AATTGGTAGGTGTTCCTATGACCACCAGGTGGTGCTAGTTCTACAACTTCATACCCCAGATTCCAGGTCACCTGGTTTCTGATGCTTTTGCCTCGATTATCAGGAACTCTTGGCATCTTGAGTTTTAAGAGGAAACTCGTAGCATGTTACCATCTAGCATTGTAAAAATGGAGAGTCGGCCATCGAGGAAGTCACAGACGGTTTCTTCTGGGGGCAGTCAAGGTGAAACCTCCAGTTTGGTGAACCAAGTTCATGGGCCCCAGCTAGAGGCCCGTGTTTTCTTGTCGTTTTCCATCTACCGGAAACTAAATAAACAACTTATTGCTTTGTAAAATGAGCAGACTTGTTTATGTTAGTGAATGATACTGGCTACTGTGACTCGTCAAGGGGCCATGCTTACGAAAGAGGTCCTGAGGAAGGTGGGGAGTGACGGCCCTCCATGCTCCACTGTCAGCTGTGTGGTTGGCTCACGGAAGGGAGCACGAGGTGCCACTGCTAACTGACTCATGATGTTATTTTGATGAGCGCAGAAAGATGTGTAAGGCCGCAGGAAAGCCTGTCCCGCCTCGCCTCCTGACAGAAGAAGAGTACCGGATTCAAGGAGAGGTGGAGACTCGAAAGGCTTTACAGGAACTTCAGGAACATTGTAGAAGCCCAGACTGCCCTGCTTGGAAGACTGTGTCTCGAATTCAGTCTCCCAAAAGGTAAACTCGTGGCCACGTAAACCAGGCATTTATCAGGGTAATTAATCTAGACGCTCACAGAGATCACCCTTCTTGGTAGTCATTTTGTCTTACTGCCTTAGAACACCCCCCCCCCCCTTTATCCTGGGCGTAGTCAAGAGAAAGGTAAGTGTCAGCATCTGTGTAGTGCCAGTCCTGAGGAACCAGCTTTGACTGTTCACTGCAGTGGGAAGACTCCAGGTCCTTTATCACGTGATAGTTTTCTTTGCTTTCTGAGAGAGTGACTGATTGTGACCTATAGTGAGGAGTAAAACTGTGCCGTGAGTGTGTGATGCTTCCATTTAGAATCTTGGTGGCGTAAACTTTATGGAGCTATAAACATTAGTGAACCTGTGATATCCCCTAATCTTGCCTTATCAGGGTTACAGATGACTAATGGAACCTTTGGGCTCAAACAGCTGGTGAGGAGGGCACAGGACTGGGCAGTATTTGGCTCTGTTGGACACGGTAGTTAGGAGGTGTGACTGACGATGGCGGCCAGCAAGCCCAGGAACAGAACCCCAGCATGGCAGTGACCCAAAACGATCGTCCCTCCTGCCTATTCAGCAGGACGTAGGGGCTATTGATCTCTGACCCCAGGTTTAGTCTCCTCTCTGCTTACTTTAGTCCTTGGCCAAGGACAAGGATATTGGCTAGACTGCGTATAATTTGATCCATGAGCCTGTCAAAGGATTTCTGTCCATGCTTCTTTTGATCAGAGAAAAGAAAGGAAAAGACGATCAGCGCTAGAGAGCAGGTCCCTAATGAGCATTATTTTTCTCTCTCTTCAGATTTGCTGACTTCGTGGAAGGCTCCTTCCACCTCACACCCCAGGAGGTGTCACTCCACGAGCAGGAGTACGGCTTAGGGAGCGTGTTCATCCAGCGAGAGCTCTTTGAGGACACGTCCTCTGAGGAGGAGACCTCGGGTCCCTCGTGCCTTGACATCACACAGAACCACTTCTTGTCTTAGGGGGCGCTCAGCAGCTTTGCTGGGGGCTGGCTTTGGCAGCTGTGCGCTCCCTGTTGCCCAGGTTGAGCAGTCACCCCTCCGCCCAGCGAAACAGGCTGAGAGGGCAGGAAGTCTCTCCCTGAACTGGGAAGCTCCATTTGGCCTCCCGCCGGCACTGGTCGAGGAGATCCGTGTGGAGCCTCTGGGAAGAAGCGTGGCTAAAGTGACAGTCTGCTGGGATTGGTTCAGCGCTCAGCCCACCACCTTATTCCCAAAGAAAATGATGGCCGGTGTGCCGCGCACGCCTTGCGTGGCCTTCTGGGGCCTCTCTGAAAGAACATCCACGCTAAGCCCCGGTGGCGGAAGTGGTTGAGTGCGGGACTGCAGCCCGCGGGCTTGGCGGTTCAAATCCAGTGGCGGCTCTCAGGAGCAGCACTGGGTAGCACCCACGACCACCAGAGGCAGTGATGTCAAAAAAAAAAAAAAAAAAAAAGAGCATCCACGTTTGGCCCTCCTGCCTCCAGAAAGGGACTTCATACAAGAGCTCGTAGATGAATGCAAAAGTGACGACATTTCCCACCTTTTGGAAGGGAGCCTCTTTGTCTTTTCCCAATAAGATAACTTCATCGGAGGATGAAGCCCTCAGGAGTGAGCAGTTCCAAGTACAGGAACGACCTCAGACTCCAGACCGCAACTTCCACAGAGAGATCACAGATCGGAGCCCCCTCACCTCTTTTATCCCAGTGACTAGAATCAGGCTTGCTTTAACACCCCGACGAGGAAGAGTTTTTATTTATTGTGCTTGTGTGCGTCCTCCGCACGGCGCCATTCTGCCTTCTGCCGCCTGTGGGGGTGGGAGTGGGGTGGGGGATGTGTCTGTCGGGTATTATTGTATTACGTTCAACCTTGCCTCCTCAGCTGCCTGCTTCCCTCTGTCTTTGCTGGATGTGTCTGTCACTTCCCTGTGACGTGTGTACAGTTGTTTCATTTCTCGTCCCTGCCTTCTCCTGGCTTCTGGCAGTATTCCGCCTGCTCAGAGCAGTGATCTTATTCCGGGGATTTCAACCCTTGGCCCGGCTTCTCTGGTTCTCCTCAGTGGGCCACATGTCTTGTGGTTGCAATGGAATCAGGACACCATCTCCTTTCCCTTTCTTACTTCCTTTACTCATTCTCCTCACTCCTCTCCTCCTCCCAGCCATTCCTCCCCATCTGTTCTCCCTTTCATCCTGCCGCTAACCTCCCCACGCCTGGACAAAACCTGGTGAGTTTATTAGTTGTGAACTATCTGGAAAGTTTCCTGCTATACAGATTGTGCACGCCACAGCGTGCGCCACCAGGAACCAGACTGCCTGCCAGCTAGGCTTCATCCTCCGAGCGCTCGTTCAACCCTCTGTATCCAGGATGGAACCCCTTGTTTCACGAGAGCCTCTACTTATTTGCAGTTTGCTTTCTGATCGGAGATCGATGGCACCTTTGATTACAAGGCCATTAGTTTCATTTCACCATTGGCGGTCACCGGGACTCTCCCGGGGCCAGGAGAGCGTTCATCTATATGTGTGTTTTGTGAGGGGCAGCTCCCCACGTGGCTGCTGTTTCCTGGCTCCCCTGCCCCATCTGCCCCCGCAGACCTCTGGGGGAGCTGTGGTCACTTGGGCTGGGAGGGAAGACCTGACAAGAGCACACAGCAGACTGGTCGGCTAACCGTGATCTAGGGGAAGCAGGCCATTCTTTTTCTTTTTTTTTAAAGAAGCTACAACGCTGCCTTCAGACCCGCCATTTAGCAGATCATATAGAAGGGCCTTGGGTTCCATAGCGACTCCAAAATGCTGGCGCCAGGATTCCTCTTCAGGTGGCTGGTGAATGATCTTTTCCAGGTTTTCCCACAGCTTTCAAGGGTTGTTAAGTGACAGCGACCTCCGTTGGCTGCAGATAGACTCAGGATAGAAAGTGAAACGTGAGCAGTGTTTGCGCAGGTGCGACGGGGTGGGGTGGGAGGTTCAGGGAGTTTTATAGAGGGGAACCCAGTGCCTTCATGCGCCATGCATATGGGTAAGATCCTGTCCCGCTCCCAAGTGCCGGGAAACCTCTCAGAGGAACTGTTTTCGCCTTATTTATAGAACCAGAGACCTGGCATATGTGAGCCACTGTGGCATTGAAATAATAACTCAGCTATCCAAGTGACCTCAGGTTCCCTGGGGGCTTCGGTGCCCTTCCCCCCCAAAAAAAAAATAATTCCCAAGGGAAGGAGGGAAGGAGGGAGGTCACTTGCCCCCGGGGCTGTGCTTCCTGCCCTTGGTTGTGATTTGTGCCAGGAGGCGAGGTGCGAGGTGCATGAGCAGAGGAGCGTCCCCCCTGCGTCCTGGACCCCCTGCCTTCTGGACCCCCTCGAGGCCCACATCTGCACAGTGCCAGAGTCTGGGGGGTGTGATGGCAAACGCAGTGAGGGACTCTCCCTGGGGCCTTGAGCCGAGCTGAAGGCACAGCGAGGACGTGGCCCCAGTGGGCGAGCTGCCCCAGATGGTGAAGGTCGGGGCTACATGGCTGCTGCTCATCCTTGGCCCGCCGGCCCCGGTGCTTCAGAGGCCCCACGCGCCTGCACGCAGCACGACTCCGCCAACCCCCCTCGGCAGCTGCTGTGTTCTCCCTCTTGGCCACTTAGTCTCCTGGCTCAGTCACTACTTGAAGCCCCCATGTAATTTCCCCCGCAGTTAGAGCTCATGCAACTTCAGCATAACCTCGTCTCCTCCCAGACCCGTCTCCTCGAGGATTGAAGGGATGGGCTGGCCATTGGAGCCAGGTCTGCTGCCTTGTCAGCGTCTGACTTGGCTAATAAACTGGCCCTGTGGCTCGGGGTGGCGTCACCGCCAGAAATCCATCGCCTCTGGTCAGTCTGGCCACGCTGGGTAGAGCAGGACTCCCACGAATGGGGATCTCAGAGGCACGAGGTCCAGAACCTTTCCCTTTCCCACGCCCACGGCGATTGCTTTCATGAGACCAAAGGAACACAATGACCAAACTGAGGGCAAGTGAAGAACTTTAGAAGTTCCCATCAGCCATTGCAAATAGCCCCCCTCCCTTTCCAAGTTTTGATTTTTCGTGTGTTAGGAAGGGGATTTTGCTGAGAGTAGCTCTGGTCCCAGTGTCTCATTTTGTGCGAATATACCCCATCCTAGAGCCCAGCCCCCCCTTTCCTCGGTCCCCAGCTGGCATATACCAGGTGCAGTTTGATGACCGCCAGACACCAGGTAGACCAGAGAGCCCTCCACTGCCTGCCAGCAAGGAGAAAGCCTGGGAATGGATTACACAATCGCCCTCAATCTTTGTTTTTCCAGAAAAAAAGATGAGCTCAGATGGATGCCCACGTGCAAATGGTTCCTCGCTAGGTGCTCCTAACGTTTCCCCGAACTAAGCGGTGCACGCTGAAGCGGGAGGAAACGGATGAAATGTCCCTTTAGTATCTCTCTGGACTCCGTTCTGACATATGAGAGAATATCCTGTATCGAAATGCCAGGAGTGTGAACCAAAGAGAGGCGAATCGGACAGGTTCCTGGTGCCTCCGAGTCGCAGCCGTGTGAAATCGCCAGTGCACAGGGCACGGGCGCCTCTTCTTTGAGCACCGCGGGCGCTGGTGATGAGCTCGGTGGCAGCTATGCCATTGTGGTGCCTTCAGTGGCTGCTGAGGGATTCAGGCCACTGCTGGCCCCTCTGTGGGCGGTCACTGCCGTGCAAAGGGGTGATCGGTGCCTTAGGTGACGGGCGCCAGAGCCTGCTGGGAGTCAGCAGTGGCCACTCAGCCCCGCGTCCGCGCCGACCCAGCTGTGGCAGGACGGCGCCCACAGCGGGGACCCTGTGGACTCCCTCACCCTCGCCCGCGTGTCTTGTCTTCTCGGGATAACTTGAAAATGGTGAAGCGCTGTGAGCTCTCCGGGGAACGGTCTCCTGGGAGCATTGGGACTCGCTCTGTGAACTGAGTGCCCCGCCTGCCCGCGCGTCCCTGCTTCTGGCCCTCCTGGGGAGGGCGCAGGGCTGAGCGACTCTGGGAGAATGCCTGCGCATTATTAAAAAAGAGAGAAAATGGTGCCCTTGTCCTTTATATGGAAAATGTTCACGAGCGTTTGGAAGGCGTCAAGCGATCAGGGATGGCGCTTTGCTGTGGGTCTCATTTTCACGGACTTTAATGCAAGAGACCAAGATAGCAATCCTATATATTTTTTTCACTTTTATCGTATAGTTTGTAAGCAATCCCAATTTTAATAAACTTTTATAGGCCATATCGTGGTCTCTCTTGATGACCGTGTACTCTCCTCACTTGCATCTCTTCGTGCTGGCTAATTGGCCTTACACTTCCATCTTTCTCATGAGGTGGCTCCACATGCCCTCGTCTGCCCTCCTCCCCTCCTTCCCCTTCTCTCCCCACTGCAGCCAGCCCCAGGCCTGTCTGATCCTCAGGCCCTCCTCCGACCGGGCGCTTTCCCAGGGCATCTCTGTGGACTAGCCGGTGGGGCCACTGTGCCGTCCTACTGGAAAGCATGCCAAGTGTAGGTTATTCCAGGGAACTTTGGAGCTATATTTTCTGTTTACATGGAGAGAAATGGCTGCATGGCCCAGACAGGTGCTCAACTATTGTCCTCAAATGGCAGTTCGAACCCACCCAGAGACACTTTCGACAGACCTGGGTTCAGCTTCTGAAAGGCCATCCTTGAAAACCCTGCTCTGCACACGTGACGTTGCCATAAGGTTAAGACTCTGCAGCAACTATGAAGAGCATCTCCTGTCTCTTCACAGTCGTGGGTTGGGTTTTTTTTGGGGGGGGGGCTGTGGGGGGTGCGTAATTATAGATCTGTTTCAGTTATTTAGAGAACAGGGAACTCCATTGTCCATTTTGAAAGGATGGAATGAGGGTGAGCTCCGGTGGCATAGTGGTTGTACGCGGGACTGCGGCCCACTGGGTTGGAGGTTCAAATGCAGCAGCAGCTCTCCAGGAGCAAGGATGGGCCTCCTACTCCACCAGAGGGCAGTGATGCCCCAAAATTAAAAAAAAAAAAAAGATGGAATGACAACTATATCGATGTGAAGGAAAGGGGTCAGAGTGAAGACCCAAAGCCCATGGGAAGGGAATTGGACATTCCCTGACAGGAGAGTCACATGGACAACTCATTCAGGGTACAATATAGTACGAACGAAACATGACACTAGTTCTTTGATGCTTCCTACCCCCACTATGATGACCCAAGTTCTACCTCACAGATCTGGTAAGACCGAAATACGTACATTGGTACGTATAAGAGCTTTCAACACATGGCGTCCAGGACAGATAACCCCTGCAGAAGCAGTAACAGGAGCAGTGATAACATGAAGGTGGTGGTTGTGGGGGGACTGATAGTAATGGATGTCCCCAGGGGAATGAAGAATAGAAATGTGGGTGAAGACAATGGACAGTGTAAGAGATGGGAAAATAATTTCTTAAGGGTTCCTGACGGAGGGAGAAGGCTGACATCAAAGGGCTCAAGTAGATTAATGTTTTGAAAATAATGGCAAGATGTAGAAGTTCGCTTGATGTGATTGACATGGATTGTTAAGAGCCCCCAATAAAAATTTTTAATGTCAGGGAGGATAAGAAAACACTGGATATGAACATTTATGTAGATGAACACAATAGCGACACAGGTTCCTTGAGAGACATTCCTGAGTTCCAGTGGGGATTTAAAAGATGGGACATGTCAGAATCATGATGTGCGTAGCGGGCAGAGTCATCAGTGGGTTTGAGGAGGGGGCCTGAGGTTCTGCCCCTCTCAGATGTCCCCAGCTGGATTGCACCTGCTCGTGTGATGACCTCTGAATAGCCAGGATGCAAGGCATGAAGCTTGGTGCCTGACACATAACACACACCTGGTCTTTGTCATGAGTTGACAGTTTTTAAATGCTTTACCACCAAGCGCTTTCCTTACCGCAGTCCCAGAACTGTTCCTTTTATTGAGTCGGTGAGAGCCCTGGGAGGGTTCATGAGGGTGAAGCTCTTGAGTCAGAAGACTGCTCCCCCAACCTGGCGTCCACTTTCAGTCAGTGGCCCCCACGAGCCAACCATCACCCCGTGGAGGCATTCTGCGGGGCAAGCTGCTATGAGACGGGTGAGGTTCCATCAGAGCTTCTGGATCCAAATAGACTAGGAATAAAGGCCTGGCAGTCTCCTCTAAAGCAGCCAATGAAGACCCCCCCGGGTCCCGGAGGACTGCCTGATCAGACCCTGGGCACAGTGCAGGGGGTTGACCGTGAGCTGAGGACAACCTCTGACAAATCCGTGGCAGAACTAGAAACAGGTGTGGAATTCCCTTCGGTCAGCTTTCTTGAAGGATAACATATACACAAGACGAGCATGTTTTAGCGGCCACCGCCACCATTATCCTGATTGCCGTCTTCCTCAACTCCCTTCTGTGGGCCAGGGGTTCTGAGGCCAGGAAAGGGGAGGGGGTGGAGTGGAGGGAAACCAGTAAGCTCCACAGTTGTGTCTAGGAAGCCCATCCCAGGGCTGCCTCCCCCAGCCGGCTTCCTCCCCAGCCCTGGTAAGTTTGGACAGAACTTGAGGTCTCCACTGATTTGGGTATGCGTCTTGTTCCTTATGGAGATGCAAGCTTGCTAGACATTTCTCTGGCTTTAACCCACCTGGGCCCCAGACAAAAGGAGCAGCTGGCCACACTGATTGTGGTGTGCGTGCCACTGAAGGCTTGAGGCTGCCAGATACTTGCATGTTGTTTTGATGTTGAGAATACCCATGCAAAGCAGACACCGATTCTCCGCCACTGTACTGTGTATGGGGCACTGATGACTGCTGGCGTGGTGCCTCCGTGCGCGCCCTCCTCTCCTGCTTTGTCCTGGTTCACACCCACTCACTGCCCTCCCACCCCCCCATGCCAGTCCATCTCTGGAGTAGCGGTGTCAATTTGCTCTCTCAGAGCGCTTAGAAGAGCATAATGCTCAAGGCGATGTGCTTTTGACCTTATTTATTGTGAATTAATTGGGCGAGGGTTTACGTTTTACATCAATTTTTTTTTTCAATTGAACGACTCAAACACCTTATCAAAGGGCAGATCTTTTAAAAAAAATTTTTTTTTTTTAGGGCATCACTGCCCCGGTGGTGGGAGTAGGAGGCCCAGCCTTTGCTCCTGTGGAGCTGGAATTGAACCTCCATCCCAGTGGGCCGCAGTCCCGCGCACAACCACTACGCCACTGGGGCTCAGCCCCTCAGATCATTTTTTTTTCCTAACCCTAATCCTAAGGGCAGACCATTTTGACCAGCTAAGCTAAATTACTGTTTAGCTTGTGTGTGTGTGTGTGTGTGTGTGTGTGTGTACACATCACTGCCCTCTGCTGGGAGTAGGAGGCCCAGCCTTGCTCCTGGAGAGCTGCTGCTGGATTTGAACCATCAACCCAGTGGGCCACAGTCTTGCACATAGCCACTGCGCCACCCACAGGGGCTCAGCTCTATTATTCAGTTTTAAGAAGACTTCCAAAAATTAAAAAAAAAAAAACACATCAAGGTCTAGTTTTGGTTTCAGGTTTGAAGATGATCTCAGACTGGCCTCTCGTAGGGGAGCCCTGGGGAGCAGGGAGGGGGGCAGTGATCCACACGCCAGCAGCAGTTCGAAACCACCAGCCGCTACTCGGGAGAAAGACGGGGCACTGTCCTGCCGGCAACAGTCCAGTTTGGGAAGCTCACAGGGCCGGTTCTACCCTGTCCTGTAGGCGGGCAATGAGTTGGCACTGACTTGATGACCGTGAGTGGGATTTGTCTTCTGCTTTCTTCATTCGAACACACAGTAAACACTCAGTAGAGGATGGGTTGACCCAGATAAACCTCAAGTGGGCCGTGGCTATAGATCCCTGGGGAACAGGCGACCTGAGTTCCGGTGCCAGCCCTGACCGGTTCCTAGATGTCTTGCTTCAGGTCTGATTCCCTGTACCCAGATGCCTGGTCACGTCTGCCTCTGACCCTGGTATTAAGAGTTATGTCTCTTAGACTCAGTGGCTTCTCCGTCTCTGTTCCTTGCCCTCCCCCCCCCCCTTCAAGTGTATATCGTCGGCCAATGAATTATGTAAAGGCAGGCTGATAATGGAAGTGCTGATGGGCCAGTTGATGCAGAGTGCTTCTGCGAGGGCTGCAGAGTTTGAACCTTGAACCAAGCAGCCGGTGAATGAGAGTTGGGGAGTCGAGCCAGTCCCTTCCGCTAAGTGCCTGTCGTGACCTGATTTGCTCATTGTGCATGCCTGAGGGAAGGGCGGTGGGGGCCTGTTACTCAGGAACCTTCTTCGTTGGAAGAAGGGTGGGGGGATACCCTAGACAACAACAGGATGCTGTAAGCTGCTAATCTGTCAGAGGCAGTTACTTCCAGCCTCGCTAGCCATGCCAGGGCCTTGGCAACGCTGAAGAAGGGTTAAACAGAGAGACATCTGACCTGGGCCTGGGCCCTATGATGGATCTGGGCTTCAGGTTAGGAGACTTGCATTCTGCTTCTAGATCTGCTGGGCACTAACAGTGGCATGGGGCACACACCACTGAACCTCTCTGAAGGTTGGCAGGTTGCCTCTGATTTCCATTTCTTGTGGTGCGCCGCCTGCCCCACCTCCTTCACGGCCTAAAGGAACGAAACAAAAAGAGAACCAACTGATTTGAGGGAAACGGACAGGAATTTGGGCATTTTGTCCACTTAGTTCCCCAAGGGGTCTCCCCCGGGCCCTAAGGGAATAAGAAGGGCAGGTTGGCAGGAGGGACCCTTTCCTGACAACATCCCTAGCTACACTTTGGAAAAGCCCCTCGCCTCTAAATTCCCATTCCTCTGATATCGCTTCCAAATTTGAGGTGCAATGGGACCCTCCCCTGATGGGGTCCCCCCATAAAGCCAGCCAGCCACTCCTTCCTACCAAGAGCAGCTTCCAGAAGTCACGGAGCTCTCCACCTGGGGCATCAGGCCTGTCAAGGGTTAAGTGAGCCACACCCGCAAGCACCAGCAACAGCCTCGGACTTTGTGCTGAGCAGCCTGAGCAGCCGTCTGCAGCCTCTCCCGCTGGACCCACACGGGCATCCCTGGCGGCAGGAGGCAGCACAAAGGAGCGCCGGAGAGTGGACACGGGCTAGAGGACGGCAACCCTTTCCCCGCTAGCTCCACACCATGGACAGCGCCTACTAAGGTGCCTCTCTGCTCTTGGGGGGCCTCCGGGCCAGGACTGCTATGCCCGCTTGCTGTCACGCTGGGATTCCATTGCCAGTCTCCTCCTCGTGGCCCCGGAGTGACCCTTGCAGGCTCCAGGTCTGGGTGAGTCCTGCCTTCACCTGTCCGTGCAACTCGTCACCCCCCCCCCCGCCCCCCTCTCTCCTATGGTGCCTGATACGGGGTCTGCCTCCCCTCTCCTCCCCTACCCACAGCCACTCCTCTCCAACCCAAATCCAGAGGTGCTATCTTCTCCCAGCCCCCTTCTGCTTCAACTCTTCCCTGCTCAGTGACTTAAAAGACTTCTTTCTCCCTCTCCCACCTGGAAAATGAGGGAAGATAATACCACCTACTTTGTGGGGGTATTGTCAGCATCAAATGCATCCCAAAGTATCTGTAAAGTGGTGCGCACGGGGCCCGCTGCACGGTAAGTGCTGTGTGAGAGCACTTAGGACTGCGATTACCAGTCTGATTGTGGCCGTCTCGGCTGTGTCCTTATAGGAAGGGACAAGTGTCCTCCTTTCCTGGGGCTCGGAGAAAGCAGAGGGAAGGCAGAAGGGAAACCTCTCTCCCTACCTTCCACTCCTGCTTCCTCCTCCTCCTCCCACAGCCGAACGGGAGGACGTGGCTCCCGCTGCCCGTTGGGGAGTGGCATTGACCCATGTACGCGCGAGTCTGTCCTGCTCCATACCGCAGGGCTGGACTTCCTCCTCAGGGGACATCTGCCAGGTGCCCACAGCTCTGCTCCTCCTTGCACCCTCCCACCCGCTCCTAAGAAGCTGGGTGTGTCCCTGGGGCAAAGTCTGCCCTGGGTTTAGGAGCATGGTGCGGGGTCAGGGGTGGTGACACATTAGGGGTCCCCACAGCTACTTGCTTGTTGGGGAAGCCACCCCTCCCCCCTTCATCAACTCTGAGGGAGGCCAGTGTTTTCTCCGAGAAGCTCCTGCCTCTGTAACTCAGCCCTCCTCCAGGCCCCACTTCAAAACCGAAGCCAACCGTACAACTAAGAGGGGCCGCTGAGGCCCTTGAAGAGCTTCTCGATGGGGGTGGACAGACAGGTGGCCGAGACAGGGGTCGGGGGGTAGGTGGTTGAGAAAACCCAGGGGCAAATAGAAGGCCTGCATCCTGGCCAGGGGTTTCCAGGCAGGAGGAAGAGCCTTCTGCAGGCGGCTGCTGCTCTCGGCTTGACTGGCGTCTCCTCCCCAACTCTCTCTCTCTCTCTCTCAAGCACAGGTGTGTTCCCCTGGCGTCGACCACTGGGGGCCTTCCTTCCCCTGGTGCTCACAGGCCGGTGGCCCTGTTCTCCTCTACCTCCACCCCACTGACCCTAGGGCCAGGGGGAGCAGGGAACTGACACCCTCGTCTCCCACCAAGAGTTCCAGCCCATGTTTGGCTTGGGCTTGTCCAGAGGCCTCGTCCATGTCGGGGGCGGCCGGAGCTGAGTGATCACTTTCAAGTCCTTTTGCTCTCTGGTCCCCAAACAGTTGTTGGACCTGAAGCTGAGCTGACGGCAGCAAGACCCCACCCCTGCCCCGCTCCCTCCTGGGACCCGTAGCCCCTGTGGACATGCCCCTCCTGGAAGACTCCGTGGGGGTGGAGGACCTCATCCTCCTGGAACCCCTGACGCAGGACTCTCTGCTGAAGAATCTCCAGCTTCGCTTTGAAAGCAAGGAGATTTATGTGAGTCCCGGTGGGCCCTGCTGGCCGGGTGTGGGGCCAGAGAGCTCAACGGCTCCTCCTCTACCCCACCCACCCCACCCCACCCCCCGCCGCCGGGCTGAGTGCCCTCCTCTCCGTTGGCTGCAGACCTACATCGGGAACGTGGTGGTCTCCGTGAACCCCTACCAGCAGCTGCCCATCTATGGCCCGGAGTTCATTCAGAAATACCAGGACTGCACCTTCTTTGAGCTGAAGCCCCACATGTGAGGGAGTGGAGGGCCCTTGAGGGGTGGCGGGGCCCAGCGACCTCACGACCAACGACCCCGGTCTCCCTCTTCTTCCTGACCCGAGGAAGGTTCTCCAGCCGTCCCCTCCTCCGCCGGGTCCCCTGCACAGGCTGGCACCGGCTGGCACTGCTTGCCTCCGCCTGGCCCCAGTGGGGAAGGGGGACGACCCGGGTCCTGGGGCTGGAGTGAAAGATGGTTGTCCCGCCCGGCACCCCCGCTCAGTCCTAGCCCACTTCCACCCCTTCAGCTACGCGCTGGCCAACGTGGCGTACCAGTCCCTGCGGGACCATGACCGTGACCAGTGTGTCCTCATCACGGGCGAGAGTGGAGCCGGCAAGACCGGTGAGCAGCCTGCGGGAGGAGCCCCCAGGGGGACCCTCGGCGTCCCTCCGGCCAGGTCTACATTGCTGTGGTCCTCCCGAGGGATTCCTTCCCGCTTGTCTGTGACTGAGGGGTGTGAGGGGCCATGCCGAGGGGCAGGGGGTGGGGATGGGGGTGACAGGTCTGGAGGGTCCACACCGAGGTCTTCTTCTGGACAGAGGCTAGCAAGCTGGTGATGTCCTACGTGGCGGCGGTCTGTGGGCAGGGGGAGCAGGTGAACTCTGTGAAGGAGCAGCTGCTGCAGTCCAACCCAGTCCTGGAGGGTGAGAGTCCCTGGTCTAGGCCCCACCCTCCCTCCTGCCCACCCCTCCCATCCAACCCGGGGGCTCTGCCCTAGACCAGCCCGCCCCAGGGTCCCGGCCACCATGTCCGCATCCAGCTTGAGCTCCAGCACGAGTTATCAAGGATTGGGAGGCCTCCCTCCTCTAGAGACCCCCTTCTTCCTTCAACCCCATCTCACACTGCCCACCCCCCCCCCCCCTCTGTGCAGCCTTTGGCAATGCCAAGACCATCCGCAACACCAACTCCTCTCGGTTTGTGAGTGAACACCCCCGGGGTTCCCCGTGGGGTGGGGTGGGGAGTGTGGGGCGATTTGAGGTGGGGAGGCAGCCCCGAGCCCAGCCTAAGAGGAAGGGGGTGGGGCGGGGAACCAAGGCTTTCTCTGGTCTCTCTCTAAAGGGAAAATACATGGATATCGAGTTTGACTTCAAGGGAGTGCCCCTTGGTGGTGTCATCACCAACTGTATGTATCTCCCTGCCCATTCACAGCTGGTTCCACTCCCCTCCCAGTCCCCTGTGGCTAATGTGCTGCTGTAGGAAGGTGGAGGCCCAGGCTGCCGGGGGAGGCAGAATCCGGGGCAGGTTGGCCCGGCACATGGCTCCCCATCCCCCTGCAGATCTGCTGGAGAAGTCCCGTGTGGTGAAGCAGCTGGAAGGAGAAAGGAACTTCCATGTCTTCTATCAGCTGCTGGCCGGGGCAGATGAACCGCTGCTCAGTAAGCCTCCCCGACCTCCACCCGACCCCCAGCACCTCCGGGCCCCACCGGGCCCCCCACAAGCGGCTTCCCGCCTACCCCCCACCCCTCAACTTGGTCTTTCCTTCAATCTCCACGCTAAGTCTTTCTCACCCCTGGTTGGGAACCAATCCTCTGACCTCTGGGTTCCCTCTATCCCGTTTCTGGGGTTCTGCTGCCAAAGAGATGCCATCTCGCCTGGACGCTGCTTCTGTTTCTCAGCCTCTCCCAGCTCCTCTTTCTCCCAAGCAAAAAGAAAACCTTCGGGCTGAGCCCCGGTGGCGTAGTGGTTGTGCGCGGGACTGCAGCCCGCTGGGATGGAGGTTCAATTCCAGCAGTGGGGCTGGGCCTCCTACTCCCACCACCGGAGAGCAGTGATGCCCCCCCACCAAAAAAAAAAAAAGAAAAAGAAAAAGAAAAAAGAAACCCCTCACCTCCATTTTCACCCACCATGCATTTGGACCTGGTTTTCAGGGGCCTCGCGGGTGGTTGGGCAGGAAATGAGAGGCTGGCCAGGAGCGCTCAGTGAGCCGCCCTTGAAGTGGCCCCCAGTCTCCAGCCTCCGCACCCAGGCTCCCGCCACCAGTTTTGTCTTCTGTGGAAATTCCGATCACTCATTGATTCTACTAAGTCTCTTGATCACCGGACTCCGATCGGACACGAAAGGAGATGGCTAAGACCGGGGCGACCATGCCGTCTTCCAGAGGTGGCGGCTTCAGCTTCGGACACGTGGCAGTGCGTGCTGTGGTGGCAGGATGACAATGGGCCTGGGCCGTCAGCACAGGAAGCAGGAGGGATGGAGCCCCTTGCCTGGTCCCAGCGGTGAACCCATTCTAGGCAGCCTGGTCGAACGGTGGACATTCTAGAGGGACAGCGAGGCGGGGGTCTGGTGGGCCTGTGGTCTGCGACTCAGCCTCCCGGTCGCTTTGGTTCGGGAACACCCACAATTCTGGCCTCCCCGTGCCCTCACAGCCTTAGCCTTGTCCCCTTTGTCTGCATCATGGGCACAGGAGCTGGTTCCGGCTGACCCTGCCAGGGGAGGCCTCTTTTCCTGGTTTTGGCTGAGTCTCCCTGGGTCTCTGTGACTCATCCTCCCTGCAGACGCACTCAGGCTTCGAGCGCATGCCACCCGGGAGCTCGTGCCACACTCTGCCATAAGGAGCGCGCCTTGATTTTGCCGTGATCCGCACGACCTCATCGAAGCCCACTTACCCAGCGTCCCCTGTCTCAGATAGACAACTCTGACCCTCCCCTGGATTCATTCGTTCGTTCATTCATTTGTTTTACATTTCTGGATGCCAGCCGGGCACCTGAAATACAGAGATGAGAGACCCAGTGCCAACACACAAGTCTCTTGTCTGCGGGCGACACGGGCACAGACATCACATGACCCATGTGATCGTCTGCTGAAATAGCACTTCAGCATGGGGTAGGGTGTGTGTGGCGGCGGGGGAGGGGGTACACAGGAGAGCCAGTTGGCTCCGCAGTTCCAGAGAGAACCTTCTAGGGCAGGTGTGAGGGTCTGCGGGTGGCACAGAACCTGCTGCTTCACCCAAGCCCCGGGGTCGGTGCTGAGCCTGGTCTGCGGGGAGAGCTTGCTCTCTCCCGGGGGTGCTGACTTCTGAGCAGGATGGAGCATTTTTGTGTGTTTGTTGTGATTGTTCAGAACCTTTTATTGACTAAGGAGAGGAAAGGAGAATGAGGGTTTTTTTGGGGGGGATATCACTGCCTCTGGTGGTTATGGCGCTACCCAGTGCTGCTCCTGAGAGCCGCGCTGGATTTGAACTGCCAAGCCCTCGGGCCACAGTCCCACACTCAACCACTTACGCCATTGGGGCTCAGCCCGAGTCAGGCTTTTCTATCAGAGGAGTGACAAAAGAAAAAAGAAACCACCGCTATTAAAAAAAAAAAAAAATTGACTGAGCCCCGGTGGTGTAGTGGTTGTGCATGGGACTGCGGCCCACTGGGACGGAGGTTCAATTCCAGCAGTGGGGCTGGGCTTCCTATTCCCACCACTGGAGAGCAGTGATGCCCCCCCCCCAAAAAAAAAAAAACCAACCACAAATCCTCAAGTCCCACATACCACTTAAACATTTCACCTCTTGCTACAGGAAGGCAGGCTCTCCAAACAGCAGGCGTAGGGAAGGACATAAAACACACCAATGGGTCCCTGAGACAAGTCAGTGGCCATCCGAGGGCGAGGGCCACCAGGGGTCACAGCTCCGGAGAGCCCGGGTAGTGACCCCTCTCCCTTGTGCTGGTCCTTCCAGAGGCCCTGAAGCTCGAGCGAGACCCAGGCTGCTACGCCTATCTGAAAGCGGACGTGTCCAAGGTGGACGGCATGGACGACGTCTCTAACTTCAAGACGGTCCAGGTGGACACCGGGGTGGGGTGGGCTGCAGCCCGTGGGCCGTCCCCGGAACCCAGCTTGGAGAAGAGAGGCCTTGGACGGCCTCCTCCGATCGGGCTTCTGACGCTGCCGCTTGCCCCTCAGCATGCCATGGCGGTGATTGGGTTCTCGGAGACGGAGATTCGGCAGGTGCTGGAAGTGACAGCTCTGGTGCTGAAGCTGGGCAATGTGGAGCTGGCCGACGAGTTCCAGGCCAGCGGGGTCTCAGCCAGCGGCATCCGTGAGGGGCCAGGTCAGCACCCCCCTTTCAGACCTCCGCTCTGTCCCGGCCTCTGAGCTTCCCAGACTCTCAGCCCCTTTGGATTCTGCCCCCCTCAGCCGACTCCCGAGTGCTCCCCAGACAGATTCCTTGAGAGCGCCTGGGGAACCTATTGGGACGGGTTTGGAAGTTGGGGAGTTCTAGGCGCTTCTCTGAGCCTCAGTCGATTCTTCGATACCATGGGCGCCACCATGCTGATCTCAGGAGTTCCTCACACGCCCAGAGCTTCCATCTCTCTCCTCACACGGAGTCAGTCCTCCAGGCCCCCAATGGCCTGCGGTGACTCTCCCCTAGGGAACCCACGGGCACCTCACTTTCATGACCTCTCCTCACGTCCCTGATGGGAGGACGGTGGGAGGAGGGGTAACCTCTCCTCAGGCCATGCTGCCTGTCCTCCCCACTTTAGGAATCCAGGAAATTGGGGAGCTGGTGGGTTTGCGTCCCAAAGAACTAGAGAGAGCTCTGTGCGCAAGGACCGTGGAGGCGGCCAAAGAAAAAGTGGTCACGGCGTTGAACGTCATCCAGGTAAGGGGGCCGGTGAGAGGGGCTGGTCTGGAGCCCGCCGCATGGCTGCTTACTCTCACCCTGCTGTCCTGTCCCGCAGGCCCAGTACGCCCGGGACGCCCTGGCCAAGAACATCTACAACCGCCTCTTCAACTGGATCGTGAATCGCATTAATGAGAGCATCAAGGTAGAGGGCCCTCCTGGCTTGCCTCCCCGCCCTCGCTCTGGTCTCTAGTGCCACGCCTTGAGTTCTGAGATGAACAGTTGGGGGTGGGGGGACGGGACGGGATTGTGCCCAACCAGTTCTTTGCGCGGCTGTCACCAAACGAAGCGAAGCCTCGGGCCACATGCAAACTTGTCCCCACGAGCTCCTGGTGGCGTCGTTCAGAATAAGCCCCAGGTAGAAGCTCCCAGAAGTCCACCGGCAGGGTAGGCCAAGCGTGTGTATCCAGACAAGGGAATACGATTCAGGCCTAGGAAGGATCGCAGCACCGACGTGTGCTGGAACACGGGACGGACCGCGCAATGCCAGGCTAGACACAAAAGACGCTTCCGAAAGTGGCTCCACTTGGATGCAGTCGGCCGCGCTGGCAAACCCACAGAGAGAGGCAGGAGGCTGAAGGCTGTCAGGGGCTGGGGTAGAGGGGATGGGGCATGGCTTGCCGCTGCCCGTCACTAGAGCCAGCTGAGCTCCTAGCCGTAGCACTCCTGTTCAACGTGCCAGTGCGACGTGGCGGTGATGCTGCAGAGGGAGCGCTGGTGCGTGAAGTGCCGGCCTGCTCACCACGAGGTGGGTTCAAGCCCACCTGCCGCTCTGTGGGAGAAAGGAGAGGCCGTGGGTTCTGGTCGCGATCGACAGCCTCAGAAACCCCAGTGGTGTCGAGTTGAAACCAGCTGGATGGCGGGGGCGAGTTGGGATGGTTACAGAGTTCTGCAAACAGGAAACTCACTGCTTTGTATACGTTGAAAGGGAGAACTTTATAATTTTTTTTCATATTGAGTGTGTTTTTATTACATGGAATTATAATAATTTGTTTAAAATCTGTCCATAGAGTTGATACATACAGACAAATGAGGGGGCATCTACCCCAAATGAATTTTTTTTTCCAAAGCCATATCTTGATTTTTTTTTTCTTTTGGGAACTTTATCTTATGTGAACTATAGCTCAATGAAGCTATTTTTTTTTTTAAAGAAATGATGCACGTGAAGGTGCCATTTATTTAGACTGTGTTGCCCGAGAGCAGCAGGGTAGATAGAGTCTGAATGCAGACTCGGGGCAGTGCCGGGTGCCTCGGGCATCTGATTCTCTTCCTCTGTGAAAGGGGACTGGTCAGACCTCATTCTGGGTGATGGTCAGGAGGAGGGAAAGAGGGAGATCGTTCTTTGGGGAGAGAGCAGCATGGGTACTCCCTTGAGCGGAGTTCAGTGCCTTTCTCCCTCATAGCAGACCCAAATGCCAAGCCCGCTGCTGTGGGATGAGTCTGGCAAGGCCACGGCAGGCCTGTCCAGGGGAAACTGTGGTCCGTTGGGTTTCAGTGGTAGAATCTTGACAGTAGGGCAGGCCTTTCTCCCGAGCTCCCTCTGGGAGAACTGGAACCACCAACCCTGCAGCCAGCAGCTGCGTGTCCATTGCTGGGGCCACTCAGCGACACCCACGCCTCACCTTGTCCCGTGAGAGCACAATTCGGGCAGGAGTGTGCGTCTTCCTTCTCCTCGGCGTCTCTCCCTGGGTTCACCTCCAG
The DNA here is from genome assembly GCA_004026705.1 of Nesogale talazaci. Taxonomy (NCBI): domain Eukaryota; kingdom Metazoa; phylum Chordata; class Mammalia; order Afrosoricida; family Tenrecidae; genus Nesogale; species Nesogale talazaci. Next base: position 19,133 of record PVJH01030194.1, read on the forward strand.
GAAGAACACCACAAGCTTGCCTAAGCAGCCTGGGCAAGGGCACCAGGTGCCATGTGCTTCCTGCTCCAGCCAGGTCTTCCCCAGAAGGGCCTGTCCTCAGCCTGCTCTCGCCTCTCTCCTCAGGTGGGCACCGGAGAGAAGAAGAAGGTTCTGGGCGTGCTGGATATCTACGGCTTTGAAATATTGCAGGTAGGAAGGCCTCAGTCAACCTCCGCATCCCAGTTCCCCAGTGTCCGAGGTGGGCCACGGAGCCGTGGTGGCATAATGGCTGTGCGCTTGCCTGCTAAGAGAAAGGTCTGAGGTTCAAACCCAGCCGGGTCTCCACAGGAGGAAGGCCCTAGCCAGCTGCTCCAGCCAAGAGTTCAGCCCAGGCATCCCTCAATCCCTTGCCCGGTCTCTGGGACTCAGAACCAGCAGACTCAGGGAGGGAGAGGGGTGGAGAGGTCTGGGGTGAGCCGCTCTCTCTTTCCCCTGTGCACCTGCCCGCAGGATAACAGCTTCGAGCAGTTCGTGATCAACTACTGCAATGAGAAGCTGCAGCAGGTGTTCATAGAAATAACCCTGAAAGAGGAGCAGGAGGAATACTCGAGAGAGGTAAGCACAGGCTTCGGCCGGTCTCCTCCTCCTCCTCGTGACTGCTGAACAGATGGCACATCTTGCGCCTTGAACCCTGGGGAGTCGCTGGGGGAGCACAAAGGGCACAAGTTGCCCGTGGACATACAGCCGAGCACTGCGGCATGGCCAAGGGACCTTGGTTCTCTGTTCTCCGTCTCCCACCCTCCCCACCAGTCCAGCCTCCCGCTCCAGAAGGCACAGTTGTGTGTGTGTGTGTGTGTGTGTGGTGTCTGAAGCCTTGACAGGGAGGAAGTGACAGCCGGCCTTGGCTGGGGGCTGACTGTGAACCCAACTGAGAAGGGACATTTCTTCTGGGCTTGGCACTCTGCGACATCCCATCCTTTGCACTTCTCTCATATCTCAGAACTCTCTGCCTCCTCCGGGGGCCTTCGCAGCTGGGACCCTCCTCTCTTGCAGCCCTCTGAGGCCCCACCTCCTCCCCAGCAGCGCTCACACTCCCTACACTTCTTCCAGGAGCCAGTGACAACCCCTGTTATCCCCAGCTGGGTGTTAGAAAGAGCCTTCTGGGGGGCTGAGCCCCGGTGGCGTAGTGGTTGTGCGCGGGACTGCGGCCCACTGGGTTGGAGGTTCAAATCCAGCAGCAAGGCTGGGCCTCCTGCTCCCACCACCAAAGGGTAGTGATGCCCCAAAAACAAAAAAATAAAAGAAAGAGCCTTCTGATTCAGTCCGGCCCAGGGCAGGTGTGGCAGAGGGCCTCACCCAGCCCAACCCTCCCAGGACTGGCCCCTGCGTGCTCCTTTAAACCTCTCATGCCGGCATTCCGGGGACCGTGGTCGAGACGCGTGCAAATGGGTTTCTTATTGTTTTTGTATGGTTTAACCCTCTCACGACTGCATGACTTTCCGCCCTGAAGCATGTGTGGACATCAACAATTTGCACTTTGGCCACGTTGTCCGGGGAGAGCAGTCTCCAGAGAAGATCACGGGGCTTGGGAGAGTGGAAGGGGCAGTGACAAAGAGGAGGGCTCTCGGCGAGAGGCCCCTGCAGTGGGCTCGGGCACAGAGACGCTGCGAGGATGGCGTGGGACTGGGCAGTGTTTCCCGTGCAGAGTCAGGTGGGTCGGAGCTGACTGTGGCACCTCATAAGAGTGACAATGGAGGTAGCCGGCCAGTGAAGAGATGCTGGAATCCTGGGGGAAATCGTTCTTGAGGCGATAAAGATTGTGATACAATGATGTGGGACACAGATGTCCCAAGGAGGTTACCCAGGTCCCAGCGTCTGCTTGCATTGATGACAGCTGGAGTAGCGGCTTCCCAAGCAACCCGAGAGGCTAAGCTGTCAGCGGGAGATACACGTCCCGCAGATCATGAAAAGATTAATTAAAAGAAAAAGAATTCTCAAATAGATTATGCACACCCATACTTCAAATTTCAAAACAAACAAACAAACAAACAAACAAACTTAAGAGGTTGTACAGCTTGGCATCTCCCTCCCACACCCCTGCTCCGGTGCCCCCCTTGTTCCCCTCCCCATCCAAGGCAGCCGGGGAGCCCCCTCCCCCAGGGGTTGGTACAGATACAGGCAAATCTGCAAGGAGGAACCTACCACCGATGCAGGAAATTCACGCTACTCTGCACTCATTTGCATTACTCAAGAAGCGAGCTTTCTGTAACGGCGGATAACAATTTTTATTTTATTTTCCATAGCCACCGAGGGGTCATACAGATATGCTAACTAACTCAGATAACCAGTCGGGGAAGTTATTGGGGGATGAAGGAGCAGGCAACCGGACTAAATTCTACTCTGTGCGTGCAGAGGGAAGCAAAGCTCTCGCTCCTCAGATCCACCTAGAAGGGCCTCCGCTTGGGCGGGCTGTCCCTGAGGCCCGGTGTGGGCTGAACAGCTGGGTTGGCTGCAGGCCTCGGCTCAGCAACCCCTCGGACTCTTCTTTTCTTTCGTGGAAGGGCGAGGGTCTTCTGCTTCTGTGCCACGGGCGGTTATTTTGTTTGCTTGCTTATCTCTTCTTGTACGATCTCAAAGGCATTCTGCACCTCAGTGCTTCTCAGCGTGTGGTCCTGGGGCCTCCAGCATTAGCAGCACCTGGGAAGGTCTGGGGAATGCAGCTTGCCCAGGGTCCAGTCTGACGGCTGAATCAGACACTCTGGGCTCAGGACCAAGTTTTAACAAGCCCTCCGAGGTGACAGTGACACATGCCTACGTGTGAGGATCACGTACGGTGGTCTGCAATCTGGTGCCCAATTCGCTTTGATGTTGGATAACATGTTCATGCTTGGGGGCATGGGGGGGCTCCGGTTTTGTGCTTTATGTCGGTGAAGCAGCACAACCCTTGCTCTCCCACATGCATTTGGGTACTCCTACCCGTCCCCCCCCCCACGGTGGAATAACCCTTGGTCCCCACCCTCACCCAACACGCTACACTCCCCTCCGCATCCCACTCACCTGCAGGGCTCCCTGCACTGTTCACCTTTGGGTCTGTCCGCCCATCCCGCAATTCCCTACCTGTCTCGAAGGGAACAGAAGTCGCACCAAAAGACAACTTAAAGCGATGGGGCTTCCTGATGGTCCTGGGTCGGGTGGCAGCAAGGGGCAGCTGGCACCGGGGAGGCCACAGAGACTTGTTCAGACTCGCTCCCTGCAACCTGTGGCATCTCCCCTCACCAGGGCATCCCGTGGACAAAGGTGGACTACTTTGATAATGGTATCATCTGCAACCTCATCGAGCACGTGAGTTCTCCTTCTTACCTCTAAAACCACGCCTTCCAGATTGCTCGAAGAGCCGGCTTGGCCCCTTGGTCAACGAGGGGGAAACTGAGAAGGTTGCGGGGTGTGAGGCAGCAGGGAGTGCGTGGCTGTCTCGGGAACCAGGCCTGGGCTGGGCTGCTTGTGTTCCCCTGACCAGAATCAGCGGGGCATCCTTGCCATGCTGGACGAGGAGTGCCTGCGGCCTGGGGTGGTCAGCGACTCCACCTTCCTGGCGAAGCTCAATCAGCTCTTCTCCAAACACGATCACTACGAGAGCAAAGTCACCCAGAATGCCCAGCGCCAGTATGACCACACCATGGGCCTCAGCTGCTTCCGCATCTGCCACTATGCGGGCAAGGTAAGGCGGGCACCCTGGGAGACAAAGAGAAGGAGTTGGGGCAGTCATTTCCCAGGGGACTCGGGGAGGGTCAGGTGCTGGGACAGGGCCATGGAACCCCCACACCAACAGCCATCCTCTTCCACAGGTGACGTACAACGTGGCCAGCTTCATCGACAAAAACAATGACCTGCTCTTCCGAGACCTGTCCCAAGTCATGTGGAAAGCCCAGCACAGCCTGCTTCGGTCTTTATTCCCCGAGGGGGATCCTAAGCAGGCCTCTCTCAAACGCCCTCCAACTGCCGGGGCCCAGTTCAAGAACTCAGTGGCCATACTCATGAAGAACCTCTATGCCAAGAACCCCAACTACATCAGGTGACTTGCTGGGCACACGGGGGACCTGTGACACATATACACATGGCGGCCGAGTTCATGGATTCTAGAACATGTCCATGGTGGGTGGGGAAAGGGGGGAGGCTCTCTGGAACAGGAGGATCAGAGGTCCTTTCCTCCAAGAGGAGGTCATCCATCAGGAGTGGATAAAATCGGGAAGGCCAATGTGTCCCCGTCCTCTGAAGCGTGTCAGCTAAAGGGCATGGATACAGGATAGGGGGACCAAGACTGGGGTTGGGACACCAGCCTGAAACCCATGCCTCCACCCATCTCCCACCCAGGTGCATTAAGCCCAATGAGAACCAGCAGCGTGGACAGTTTTCCTTGGAGCTGGTGGCCACCCAGTCTCAATACTTGGGACTGCTGGAGAACGTACGGGTGCGACGGGCAGGCTATGCCCACCGCCAGGAATACAGACTTTTCCTGGACAGATACCGAATGCTGAGCCGGAGCACCTGGCCCTGCTGGAAAGGGGGAGATCGGTACGACTCCTCGGAGAGGTTGGGGGGTAGGGAAGGCTGGGAAGGAATGCCCTCGGAAGAGCGATGAGGAGGGACTGGTGCTGTGGACACCCACCTTACCTGGCTTACTGAGGGGATACTTGGGGGGAGGGGGGATGAATTAGCTACTTTCTTCCTGGAGGGCCAGGGGCCTTGGTGAGAATCAGCCCTGTCCCCCAGCATGAAAAGGGCTGGGAGAAGAAGAACCTTTCTCTCAGAGAGCCCTCTGAGGCTTTTCCCTATCTGCTCCCTGTAGGGAGGGGGTCAAGAAGATCTCGGAGGACCTGGGCGTGGCCTCAGGGGAGATGGCCTTCGGGAAGACCAAGATCTTCATCAGGAGTCCCAAGACAGTGAGTGGGAGGGCGCACCTGTGGTTGGTGAGGTGGGAAGAAGGAACCTCTCTAACCCGGAGTGGATGGCGGATGAGGAAGTGCCCTCCCTGCAGGGGCTTTCTTCTTGGGTCTGAAGCCTTGGCTTCCCACCCTCACCGGAGCCTGTGTCTGCTGGCCCTCTGTCGCTGATCCTCCGTGTGCTTGGTGGCACGCCTCCTCACCCCGCACCTGGCACAGGGTGCATGCTTGTTAAATGAACAAATGAGTTGGACGAAGGGGGCGCGCACGGGAAGCCTCTGGTTCTGTGGGGTGTCTCCCCAGCGTCTCTCCCCTCCCACCTCCCTCCCCCTCTCCCCAGCTCTTCTACCTGGAAGAACAGCGGCGCCTGAAAATCCAACAGTTGGCCACCCTCATCCAGAAGACGTACCGCGGCTGGCGCTGCCGGACCCACTACCTGCAGATGCGCAAGAGCCAGATCCTTATCTCCTCCTGGTTTCGGGGCAACATGGTACCTGCCCCCGCCCTGGGCCCCCCCAGTCTCGCTCTAGTGGGCAGGGAGAGTTCCCGCGGGAGTGGGCTCACAGGTCCAATGTCGTCTGCAGCAAAAGAAGCGCTACGGGAAGATGAGGGCGTCGGCACTGCTGATCCAGGCATTCGTGAGAGGATGGAAGGTAATTGGGGGGGGGGGGTAGTACCTCTCCACCTGGAGTTCCTCACCCCCACCCCCGACCCCTGCCAGGGAGCACCAGCTGCATCCAGGTCACGGCTGTGTCTGTGTGCGCTTTGTATGTGTGTGCGGAGGTGGGCCGCTATCTTCCGCTTCGGTGTCCTCTTCGGGGGTGGGGGGCGGCCTTGACCCCGCCGCCTGTCATCTCAGCTCTGTGTGCCCCCGGGAAGGGCGCAGACCCTCTTCCCCCGGGCGCAGTCTGCCTTCACGTCGACGCCTTGTCCCTGCAGGCACGCAAGGATTACCGGAAGTACTTCCGCTCCGGGGCGGCCCTTCTGCTGTCGAGTTTCATCTACCGGAGCCTAGTAAGTGGTGGGGGGTGAGAGCGGGCACTGCA